>PVKU01004475.1:0-75441 GCA_004027475.1 Anoura caudifer | reverse complement strand
TATCTGATCAAATTTCTATATCCTAATTTATAGGGAGCAACAAGTGTTGTTTTGACTATTAGATTTCCATCTAGACAATCCTCCCAGAATAATAAAGAATGTCTAGGTGGCATGTTATTTTCTGTATTTCTTAGCAGTTGTATTTTTCTTTGTGTTAATAAATGACCTCCTTGTTAAGCTTAAATAAATATTTCCATCTAATATGACTACTCCAGAAAGCAATTATTTCTCATGTCTTCATGTTGAGATCAGACATTCAGTGGCATCTGAATCCATCATTCCTTTCTTCCCATACATCATTGGCTGTGCCTTGCCCATCACATAGCAGACCTGCTGATTATGCTGTGGTTCTTAGCCCCGCTTATGACTACAAAGATGCTTCACTGGCAATCTCTCTTTTCTTCCATCTTTCCTTTCTTCTCTCTCCTGGATCATCTCTGTGCTCTATAATTCTCCAACTCCAATACATGAAATTTTCATTTACTCGCGACCTCTTCTTACAACCCTAACTTTTTCCCCACTTCTGAAGTTTAATTCCTCAAAAATCATCTGTTTCTATTGTTATCTATTCTAATCATTATATTTCTTTCATTCTTTGATTTTCTTTTTTATAGTGTAAACATAACATACATTTGGAAGTTTCTAAAAGTATATGCAGTTGGCAGAAAACAAACATTAGTGTTCCCAATAATTAGATGAAAGAGTTTAGTTGCTAATACTTTAGAAACACCTGCTTGTGTCTTTCCATTGCATTCCTTCTCTTGCATCTAGAGGTAATCATTAACCTAAATTTTATTTAAATCTATATATAATTAATAGTATATTGTTTAGTTTTCTTAGCTTTAAGAGTTTATATGAATCTAATCATATGGTGCATAATCTTTTTTGGTTTGTGTCTATCACTCAACATTATGTTGTATTATGTCGTGAGATTCACCCAGGACCATGATAATATGTTTAGCTATAGTTTATTTACTTCCGCTGTTGTGTAATTATATGTCTGTATGGACACAGACCAGTTTAGGTATCCATTAGCATGTTCATTGAAGAGTCAATTTAAAAGCTTCAAATACTTTGATTCTCCACCCACATCACCTAAGATCTATGTTTCCTTTACCCTGGGTAGGTTTGTGTCTGCTTGACTTTCAAATCTAGGTAATGTATTGACCACAAAACTTACATCTGGTTTACTAGAACAATTTTTATTCATTGTTTTAAGAGGCTAAGTCCAGCTACCATGAAGCTAACATGGTAGAAACTAAACATGTGGACACTCTTGTTAACCAGGCTTCCAATAATCCCAATCAAGAAATTAGACACATGAGTGAGGCCACTTAGGACCCACCAGACAAGCCCATCTACCAGTTGAGTGCTACATGTGACCTCTGTTAATGCTCCATAAGAAAAAGCTCATCTATAAGCCCTGATAAAACTTCCAATCCCCAGGTCATGAGCTCAATAAAATTATTGTTTTAAACCACTAAGTGTTGGGATAGTTGAATTCATGGCAAAGATAAATGGAGGGAAATTGGGTTGATGCTATAACAAAAACCTAAAATACATGGCCTTTTTTATGGGATTCTTCAGGACCTGACGAATCTCTAATTGGTGAGATTTTGTGATAGGTTGAGAAAAAAAAAAGGTCTCCTGGAAGGTAGATTGAAAGGTAAACCAAGAAAGGACTGCTGATCTAGAGTAAGGGAGTTTTGGCAAAAGTCACCCAAAGTATTGCAGAAAGTAGGAAATGCTCCAGATGAACCCCTTGATCTGCTTGATGAGGTTGTCATGCTGACTGTGGAGGTTGTCATTTGCCTTCTTCTATATGTTTCTCAGAGAGAAAAAGATAAATGAGTAAAAGATTTCACTTTAACTTTTGAGTAGAATTTTAATGAAATATGAAGGTGTCAATATAGTATTTTCCTACCAGAAAAAGGTTCCCCCCCAAAAAAGAGTAAATGTCTCAGAAAAAAAAAAATAAAACTAAATCCAAGTCATTGTTAGGCTGTTGAATCAGCGTAAGATAGAGCCAAAGTTGTGACTGTACGAACCTGTTAGACCTCAGGAAGTTGTAAGCTGATGGTCCACAGGCCCTTCCAGATGGAGGAGGCCTGGGGCTCTCAGGGGGGCCTCCCAGGCCCTCTCTGCTATGTGCACAAGCTTCAGAGAAACTCAGAGGCATTCTCCCACTGCAGCCCCATGAAATGCCCAAAATAGAGGGAGAAAAAATGTACCTGAAAGAGATTTGTAGTTTTGTCCTTTGTCCCATGAAATGCTTATAATTGGATACATAAAACCCTCATGTATTTTATAGGATTATATCAGTTTAGGCTAAGTGGTTTGAAGATGAAATAATTAGGCTCTAATTTCTATAGGAAGAAAGCAGTTTAAGAACACTATTGAGCTAAAAACAAACCCTGTGTCTTATTTTCTCAGGAAGAATAATGCAGAACATGGAACCAAGAGTCCAGAGGACAAAGAGACATGGATATCCATTCCCAGAAAGCAGGTTCGAGCCCCAGGCAAGGAGCTGGCCCCGTGTACTTAGCTGGTTTTGGGAAATGCCCTGAATCAGTGACTGTTGCATGTACCTGTTTCTCCCAACTTTGAAGGAGGTTTCTGCTGAGGTTAGCCTGCAACCGCCATATCCCTCTATGTTGGATCTGTGCCACTCAGATACGCGTCCCTAGCTCTCAGTTTTTTCGGTTCGAGGATCTGGGTATGAGGACCCTCAGCTGCACTCAGATTGGATTTGCATGAAGAGGTTCTAATCCTGAGTTCGGTGGCTGAATTGTTGAGGAGAGTGTTTGTCTATCATTTGTGGGCCTTAGTCACAAACTACACATTTCATAATTGAATATGTTTTAAATAAGTTGCTCTGAAATTAATATCATCTTTAAAAACAAACATATCTGCTTTGGATGAAATGTTAAGCTAAAAATCTTTGGTTAACTTTGAAAACAAATTCCCCGGGCTGAAGTTCCACCTATGAAGATTTCTAAAACCAACTTTCACGATTCTTATTAATGTCTGTCAGTTGGAGTTTAGATTTGGTGGTAAAGTAACATTTAACAGAGCTTATTATTTATAAATGAAAAATTAATTGATGTTTCAGTATAATGTAGTATATTCCTTTGGTTTATCTGTAGTTATCTTGAATAAAAATCAATGGTAATGCGTAGTCAAAACACACTGGAGCTCAATGGCAGTTTCCTCGCACACAATACTTTTCACAGAAGAGAATGAAGCACTTAAATGTTGGCGCTGTGTTTGGTTCAGTCATTTGTATAAATGGATAAAAACTGATAATGCATAAATTTGTTATGTGATTTCTTTGAAGCTGTTTATAATCTTACATCAAGAAAACTCCATAAATATTGTGATTCTATTAAAAGATGGAAGAGCTTTTAGAAGAAATCTAACAGAAAGTAATGGATAAATGTAACTCCCTTTCTAGATTCTCCCAGGCAGTTACAGGAGAGGAAAAAACTCTCTTCCTGTCTTGTCAGGCATGGATTACCTGTGGCTCAAAATCATCTATGCGCCAAATGGCATGGTTTGGACTGGCTTGCTCTGCTCCCCCTCATGTTTTGGCAAATAAGCACAATCGACTGTTACAGATGATCAAAGTTGAGAACCGAAGAGTAATAAAATATACCTCTTACATTAAGAACAACATATAAGGAAGAATAGGCCTTAATATCATGGTCCATTTTAAGCTGAAAATGCCTTAATTAAAAACAAAGTTGTTCTCCTTGGTTGAAGTTGGTTTTCTCTGACTGCTATGTATTTGGTAAATTACTTTATCTACATGGTAGCCTATCTAAATAGTCCAGATATGTTCTTCAATAACTTATTCTTGCATAAGTAATAAAAACTACAGTAAATATGACATTTAGTTAACTTAGCTCAAGCTATGCTGCTGTTTGTATAAATGCAACATGGTACCTTCAGTCAGACAAGTGTAATCTCATCCAATCTAAAACACCAAATATTTAATTGTGCTAACAACACAAGTTTACCTACTGGGCACCTCAGTCACCCTACGAGCAGTGATTTTCAGCCAGTACGCTGTGGCACATTGGTGGGCCACAAGGATTTTAAAACCTGCAATACCTGACTGTTTAGTCAGGGGCACTGACCTTTTTCCCTTGGATTGTCAAATAAAAATACAACAACAGCCAACACAACAATAGCCATCCAGTGTCAAGGAATCAAAATCTATCTATTTTTGTCAGATCAGCAAAAAATAAATGTTTTGGTGTACCACAGAATTTTAGTAATTAGTTTATGTGTGCCATGAGTTGAAAAAGGTTGAAAAGTTCTGGTTTATAGAATGAGATGATCAGTTTATTATGTTAGCATTCTGCTGACTCTGAAGCAAAAAATACATTATATTCATTATGCTGCTATTTAATTCTTTTTGAGTAATGCGATGGTGCACTGAATACAACTAAGAGCTTGAAAAAGTAGAAACACTAGCAGAATTAGACAATGAAATCATAGTTATTTCTTACCATAAATTGGCCACTTGCATAGATTTGATATTAGGACTAACGAACTTAGACTTTTGTTGGGGGGGGTGGGGTTGGTGCTGGGAAGCAATGTTTACAGACAGCAAAATCCTTCAGAAGTAGCATGGACCCTTGGGATCAAAACTGAGATTGAATTAGGGTAAGTGAAGCAAATCAGCCCAGGGGCTGATAAACACGGAATTAACTAGGCAGGTCATTGATGGAATGATTATGCTCAGATAGCCTTCCCATCCCCCTTTTGATTAATATTTCAGATATTGAGATTTAAAAAAAATTCACTTAGATACTGGTTTCAGAAAGTGAAATTTGCCTGAAGTTTCACCACAAAACCAGCATACAAGGTATGGTTCTTGTTTATTCCAAACATAAAGTACCATTGAGGAAGAAAAGGGACACAAGCGTAATGTTACCAGGATTTATGCGATCGGACAGCGTCACAACGTTTGAGTTTAATACGTGGCAGGACAGCGTAGGCGGAACTGGACGGACTGACTTAGAGAGATGGCGTCGGGTTGGGGGGTTGGGGGTTGGGGACAGCAATATGTAATTAGCAAGCTGAAAATAATATTTAGGATTTTTCTTTTTACGTTCAATTTATTGATATTGATTAATAGAACTATATAGGTTTCTAGTGCACAATTCTATGATACATCCTCTGTACATGTGACCACCACCCAAAGTCAAATATTTTACCCATCCCCATTTATTTGGCCCCCTTTCCCTTTACTCCCCCCACCCCCTTCCCTCTGGTAACCACCACCCTGCTGTCTGTGTCTCTTGAGTTTTCGTTTTTGTCATTTGCTCAGTTGTTGCTTTCAGTTTTGCATCCCACAGAGGTCACATGGTTCTTGACTTTTGCTACCTGACTTGTATCATTTAGCATGATATTCTCAAGGTGCATCCGTGTTGTCACAAGTGGCAGTATTTCTTGGTTTTTAACACTAGTTGAAAGTTTGATTTTAAGGCACATAACTGCGGGCACTTCAATGCCAATCCACGATTTGTAGTAGGTAAAATATTTCTTTTTATCTTTGCCTCTTAGGCTTAAAGCTAATTTAGATTTATGGTAGAAATTTAAATTAGTGCACATAAATAAGATGCTATAGAAAGAAAATTTTAAGCACCATTACATAAATTCAATTTAAAATATTACCTTTGCTTTATAATCTTTCAATATTTATTTTAGAAAATCCTCCTTAGCCCTTATTGGAATATTCACCCAAATACAGTTAATATGATCCTTATAATAGAAGAAACATGACTAGTTGTTAAAATCAATATAAAATTAGTATGTGTACAATATGTTTCGTTGCTGAAAATTAATTCTAATCACAGTAATAAAACACATTTAACTGACATTTTCACCTAATGTTCCTTTAGTTAAGGGAAAGATGTGAGTGTACACAAGCCTTTTCAGAGACAAATATTTTACTGAATATTAAATATGATAAAGTTTCACAGGCTAAGCAAAACCAGGCCAATGAGAAGCATATTTTTCTCTTATTTACAATAAGGCGGATGCTAATTAGAAGGACTGAAGTCTTTAATTCTATGCTTGGGAAATTATGTGCATATTTTCTATCTAACATCCTGCTTATTAGTATTTAAGTTTTCTGAGCTATATGTTAAGAATCTTTTATTCAATGAATTATTAACAATTAATAGATGTTTTGAAAGTAAAAATTGCAAGTGTTATATTATTAAATGTGGAAATTTAATTCTTACTAAGTATTCACAGTTAAATTATTAAGATTGTATTTATTTAAACACCTAGTGATTTTCTGATTCTAAATACAGGTCTATAGGTTGCCCAGTGTGTACCAGGTATAGTTTAGACCAAGCCGCTCACTAATTTGTCAGTGTTGTGGTCACTTCTTTCCAAGAAATCAGAGGATAAATGAGTTGAGTACAGTAAACTGTCTCCCCTTTTGCAAAAAAGTCATATGTGAAATTTTCTAAGTAAGTAGTCTTCTTAAAATGCCTTGGCATTGAATGTATACGGTAAATGGTGTGCTATTCTGCTGCTATCGGTGATAAATGAAGGTCAGACTAAAATGGAAGAAAAAATTAGTTTCAAAAAATCCTTGCTTCGGTCAGACATGTGTGTACTTCTAGGTAGCGTTAGGAGAGTCCGAGGTTTTGATTAATGCTTTAAGTTGTGAAGGGCAGGTGGCACTAAGATAATAATCACTGAAAGGCGGAGCATGCAAATATTTTGTGGTGTGTCCGCAGCCTCGGCTTTGGGAAACCATCTTAGATTCACGTTGCTCATCAGAGCAAAGGTGTGTCTTTGGCAAGAGAGGCATGAAATATGTCTCTCTTCTTGCTTGATTAGAATGACTGAAATCACTTATTATCCTCATAATATTAACTGGAGAACACCCAACAGTGCTGGCTGAAAGGTGCTTATGAACTATCTGGTCAAATAAAATAAGGTTACCAGATATTTATGCTGCCTCCTGAAAGAATTATTGTGCAGTTTAAACGAGACAGTGAATGAGAGAACACTTGATTCACAGCAGAAGAGCCTGGCGCTGGGCTATCGCGTCTCTTACTTGGTTTCTGGATGTTTTGGATACAGTGTTTGCCTGAGTCCCACACCCACAGTCTTCACGGTTTCACCCGAGCCAGGTAACTGGCTCAGAGCACAGCTCAGCCCACTGGAGTAGCGGGGTTATAAGTGAAGCATCCCATGCCAGGCTAAACGTCTGCAAACTGAGTGTGGTTTACAGCCTGCTCTGCATGGGTAAGGTTTGAAAGCTACAGAAATCATATCCTAAATGAAGTGTAATAACTATCCCTCTACATCATGGTTGTACTGAGACTACATACAGATAGATAGACAATAGATATGTACTTATGTATATACACTCAGATCTATATCACATATATACAAGGAGATACATACATATCTGAATATATAGGTGTTTACACACATTTATACACACAGGCACACAGGACAAACAATTTCAAACCACCAAACTGGGAATAGAAAGCAGCAGTCGGAATCCAGGTCTAACAATAATCAAAGATTTGAAATTGTGCTGTAAAAAAACTAGTTATTCTGCAGAAACGCAGCATCGCAAGCAGCAGCAGGCCTTTTCAGGGGGGGCCCTTTTCTCCTGGGAGGGGCCTGGGCCTGCGAATCTCTGCCTGGGGCACCTTCATGTTCTCAGCCACCATGGGGGAACCTGGGAGATTCCCAGTACAACCCAAAGCACGTCTGCAATTTGGAAAATTACATAGATGTTAAAAAATGCAAAGTTTTATAGAGAGTTTATCTCAATTATATGATTCTAAAAGGATCAAGACAACAATTTTCACTTTTTTGTCTATTTTTGGATCATTCCTAATAAAGGTAAATTACTCAAATTAAACTTTTTTTATAGATGTCTTTCATTTAACTCTAAGCAAAGATGCAATAACTAACCTAAAATGACGTCTGAGCAGCAAATGCATTCAAAGCTCCTTTCAACACGTCCACACACTTCCCATGGACTTTACCCAAAAGGAGAGCCGGCCCATGAGACAGTATTAGAAACCAGGGTTTATGGTTTTCTTGCCACCAGAGTCAGGGAGGAACCAAAGACATGAGAGCTAGCTACACTGGGTTGCTCAGACTCCAAGAATAGTATCATCTGAAATTAAGTCAAAAGTTCTTTGTACTTTCAAATTCCCTGCCCATGTTTACCAGGCTATAGACAAGAGCAAACTTATATAATGAACATATATAAATGTATCAACTCTGCAGACCACCTACAGAAAAAATACACGAAGAGGCTATGTAAGAAGCAAAAGATTAAGCTCACACCGAGTAAACTGTTCCTGAATTGTATAAAGATAAAAATAAATGTATCACAAATATTTGTGTGTTGAAGAAAAATAAGTTTAAAAAGGCCAAGCATTAATATAGTCTAGAGTATTTTCAAATTGGAACTATGAATTAAATAATATTAATAAATACTCAGTCATTTTGCTAGCACTATCTTCCAAAGAATGACATTTTTAAATTTGATGAAATTTTATATGTGTGTGTGTAATATATATATACCATATATATTGTACATGTATGTACATATATATTCTTTTCTTTATTGATCATATCTATTGCCCACTCCACTTCTACATTTTTGGTTATGTTTATGATTTCTTTTAACATGTGGAGAAAATTGAGCATATTAACAGTGGGTGTTTAAGTATCCCAGCCTGCTAACTACAGCTTTCTGTCTTTTTCTGGCTCCGTGTCTATTTACTGATATTTTTTTCATGGCCATGAGCACGATTCTTGTTTTTGGAAATGTATCATAATGTATCAGCCTGTCTATAATGTGTCACTTGTCTTTTAAAAAATAATAATTATCAAATGGGCTCATGAATTTGATAAGGAATTACATGTTTAATAGAAATGAACATTGAGGCGTGACCTAAACTGGCTCTGATAAGGACCCACATTTGCCTCGTGCCTCTCCACTGGGCCCGGGCTCCCTCTCCTAACACGTGCATTCTGTGTAAAGTATTAGTGCAATGTAAATATATTAAGTGAGAATAAATCTATATATAAAATGTGACTTGTGGACATTTGATATAATACACCTATGAATAAATTTTTTCTATGCTCGAAAGCTTTTGAGCTTGTCAATTTTGATGCCTTTCAGTGCTTCTGCAGTTTTGGTTTCATCTCTTCCACATCAGCAAAACGTTTTCCTTCGAGGACTTTTCCATCCGGGGTAATAACAAAGCACCACTCACAGCAGGGCTGGGAGTATAGGAAGGGCAGGCATGGGGGCCAGGCCATTTTTGGTCAAAAACTGCTGAACCCTCACCGCGGTGTGGGCAGGTGTGCTGGTAAATCACCCATAATAAAATGGACAAATGTGCTGAAAACATCTTCAAAAAAAATTCACTGAAGATGAACACAGCCTCTCACAACAACGCCAGCTGATCCACTGATACAGATGGGTTCCTGGAACACTCACCTGGTGGGGGAAACCTGTACTACAAGGGACATGCCCTCCAGAAGATAATTCTGGGTTTTTGGAGTCCCCCCTTGTATTATGTTTTGTATATTTATATAATTTATATTATATAAGTGCATAGTGCATGTTATATAATATATGTAATATGTAGTATGAATGTATAATATGCACATATCATTATAGTATAGAATATACGATGATGTACTACACTATATGTGTGTATTACATGCATTTTATAAAATGTTCCTTTTACAATTTATGAAATTATTTTAACATTATAAGGGAGGAGATATGCATTGCACTTGTCCTATAACTATTTTTGTGAACTAATTTTTATCTTTAATTTCTCCATTCATGTAACAAGATTAGACTTCTATGAATTTTTTCTTCTAAAAAAAGTCCTAGTTATATTGAAGTTTTATTTACCAGCCCTTTATAAAACCTTAATATTTACAACTAACCTTTACAAGAACTTATTATTCAAAAATAATTTTAATGTTTTTGACAGTGAAGAGTGAAAACAGATAGGTACAGATGTATTTATTATCACTTCATATGAAAGGAACACAATACACACAATATTGAGACTCTCCTGGAGGGAAGGGGTAGAATGGCTGGTATGTGAGGGAAATAAAATATTTTTTCTTAAGATCATGTCATTTACTCGATTTACTGGATTTCTGTAGAGTTCCATATTTTTTACATTACTTTAAAACACTTTTTATCTCTGTGAAAGGCCTTAAAAGCAACACGCGCCAGATTTCAACTGGAGCGTTACAGAAGCACACTGTTCTCGCCCCATCATCTGGATTGCCAAAAACGCTGAGGATAGAAAACCATGACTAAGCAATAAATGCTAAATCTGCGATCTGTGCAATGTAGACCATTAATGAAAATCTCCAAGCAATTTCTATTTCAGGTAGGTATCCAAGTGCAGATGTCATGCAAAATGTATTCACTGCTAGAGCTTACATGTCAGGCAGAAAGGTCTTTTGAGGAAACTTCCAAGGTGATGAGCCATAATAATAAATCAGCCCAATGATCCTCCTCTCAGGCTGATGAAAGGAAGCTCGCTGTGAGATCAATCATCGTGAACAAGCTGACAGAGAGGTGGCCTTGCTGCTGATCCTGT
This sequence comes from Anoura caudifer, assembly GCA_004027475.1. NCBI lineage: Eukaryota > Metazoa > Chordata > Mammalia > Chiroptera > Phyllostomidae > Anoura > Anoura caudifer. Next base: position 64,801 of record PVKU01004475.1, on the reverse strand, counting down.
GCCAGGCCCTGAAAGATTCACGCATCCTCGAGATGCAACTAGTGTAAAAATTGCACACTCCTCGCATAGACCATTTGGTTGAGAGAGAGAGAGCCTTTTGACCATAGGAAAGAAAGAACATAAAGCTCTGTAATAGAGGTTGTGTGTGCATATGTGTGTGTGTGTGCATGTGTGTGTTTGAAAATCAAGAGCAGATTTAGATGCAAGAGAAAGAGAACAAGGGTTAGGGAAGGAGAGACGAGTGGGGTTGGGCAGCAGCAAATTCTGGTAGAATTTCCAGTGTTCACAACTGATTGGATTGAGCTTACTCAGAGACTCAGCATCAAAGAGCTGGTTGGAATTATTTATTTCCCTTAAAATCCCCATCAGCACCTCTCCTGTATATGTTGGGTAATATGGAAAATTGCCATCTTTCTTGCCATTGTGTAAATTGTCACACAAAGTGAACCTCAAGCCTTACTTACAAATGGTTTATGGCTCCTAAACTCCCCACCCCCGCATAGAAGTTCTAGTGCTTCAATATTTATAATTAAACATGGAATAATTCAGCAAGTGATCCTCAAGATAGGAAACTGAGATGTTTGCTGGTGTCACAGGGAAGGTACATGGTTTCCCTATAATTAAGAAATGTGCTCAGTTTTAAGGACCCAATCTCTTCTGCAGGCTCATTATCAGACATCAGCTTAAAGGTAGTGAACATGCTCAGGCTGAACTAAGATAGCAGTTTGTGGTGGCCACATCACTGACGCACGCTGACATAAGAACCGAGTTGAATCTTGATTCTGCTACTAGATAGTTCTACTTTGGATTGGTTAGTCACTTAACTATTTTTTATTTCAGTTTTCCTAGATCCAAAGGAAAACATTTCCCCTGGATAAAACTGAAGTTTCCTTTCTCAAATGTATTGAAATTATTTTCTATCCCCTGTTCCTGAAGTGTTGCCTGCATCATGGATCTTGCCAAGGAAAATTATTGCACTAGGAATATGATATTTTCTTATCTAACTTAATTTTAATGTTCTCATAAACATTTATATATTTGATCCTTTATTTTCATCACATAAATTTTGGTCCACAATTATGTAATTTCCTTCGTAAAAATCAACCAGTCAGTAAAGATTATGTATAAATCTTCCTCACTTTTTAAAAAAGTTTGAACTTTACCCTTATGCATCTGAATTACTTTCATAGTTATTGAAAGAAAAGCTAGACACTCAATTAGGATAGCTGGTAATTATATGCAAAAATGTTGAACAAATACCAATGTAGTTATTCTGTATAAATTTTTAAGGTCAAATATCCTACTGAGGAGGCTTCCAATGTTGTCATGTTAATGCTTGTCTTAATGAATAAAACATGGAATATTTTCAAAAATATGATTTATTGAATGTCAAACCTTTGTAACTATATAGGTCTTTTAATTTCCTTTCCTCATAATGGACATTACTGAAATGAATCAAGAACAAGCTAAAAAAAGAACCAACCAAGAAACCACTTGTGTGAAATGAAGAGCAACTTCCTGTATACAGATTAACTGACCACATTTGGGAAAATTCTCAAATACAGTCTGAATATTTCTGAAGTTGAAGGCATCGTATACACACTGCTGCAAAACCTCTGCATTTGTTGATAGTGGTCTCAAGTTCAAGGAGAAAGAAGATGAATGGCCTTATAGGATACCTCTTTTTCTCATCTTTAAAGTCAATATACTCTGTGTTTAGGGTAAAATATATATAATATCTGAAGAATTTTAGATTGCAACATAGTTGGCTTTTGCAGGGTCACTGCGCTGTTTGCTCTGGCAGGACAAAGTCAGAAAGGGCACACCTGAGTGCACGAACAGCCCCTTGATGTTGCTGGTAGGACAGTCCCAGCGGAACGAGAGCACGGCGGCTTGGTAGTCAGTCAGGCTTAGGTGCTGCAATAAGGTTTACGGAAGTGGCATCAACAGCGTACAGCCTGTGCAGGAGGAACTACTTTTGTTCTCTTTTTGTCTTCCTGTTTTCATTCCTACAGTAAGAGCTTCCAAATAATGGGAAGCTGGTAGGTAAACTCCTCATCTAGTCCTCATAAGGAAGGAGTACTCCCTCCTTATTTCTCTCCCTTTCGGATTGGCTTATGTCCCAAATGTCCACATGTCCTTCTATGCAGCAAAGACATCTGGGTAAAATTTGTGCCTTATAGAGTTATTTATGAAAGTTAATCTCTCTCTCTCTCACACACACATACACACACACATACACGCGTGCTCATGCACACACACACTTAATGCATAGCTGTATTTCCAGACCATGAAATCAGATTTTCATGTGATTTCAGTCAAGAAACATTCAAGTACTCAGTATTCAGCACATCAATGGAAATGACACCTGCTAATTTAAAATCGATACTGACAAATGCCAGCTCAGGGTATCCTGGGCTCTATTGTCCCAGGCTTTCCGAATGTGAGTTTAGAATTGCTAAGCTGTGTGATGTTAAACCTACTTGATTTGAATTTAACCAAGCTTATTACAAGTAGTTTATATATTTCTGAAAGCTTATATACTAAAACAAAAAAAATTTACACACAGTTTGAGAGGCAGGCAGAAAGACTAACATTGCACAGAATGCCAGAGACATATTAGATAGATGAAATGTTAAAATAAATCTATAATGATGGAGAATTGAATGGGAATACAGGAAACATTAATTAATTTTGGAAATGGGAGAGCAAAGCACAGTAGAACTATTGACAAAGCATAATCAATATACTTTAATCCATGTGCAAGAATGTAGCAAAACAAAAAAAATTATAATATTAATTGTCGTAAGTCTCAATTCTGAACATTTTTTTTACCCTTGATGTTGAGAAATCTGATGCTAGTTTAGGTTTTCTGAAATACAGTGCATGCAATATTTTTCCTATAAGATGTCCCTATGTAGCACAGTAGCAAATATTCCTAGCAAAAATTTAAGGAAAAATGATTGACCATAGCCATTTCCTATAAAGTTTATATTCAGAAGATAATTTTTTACCAAATCTGCTTTTAAATTCTAAAACTTTATTCAGTTAAAGAGAAATTTGGTTCTCTTTAGAGAGTGCTTGTTAGACTCTATCATCCAGGAAGGACAGGTTTAGAATATAAAAATCTAACATTCGTTAATGTTTTATTAGCAATTCTTTTCAAGTATTAGGAAAGCCTGTATTTTAGCACGCCACACGCAGCCAGCTGTCTGAGAAGGCTGTGTGCTCACATCACTAAGGTGGCCGAGCTGTGCTCAGTCCCGGCCACGGGCTCTAAGAGGGAGGAAGCACTCCCTTCCCACCTTCCCACACAGGAGGCTGTTACCAGGGCAGAGCTCAGAAACACTTCTGCCATGGTGCTAGTGGGTTCTTCAGTGTAAGTAGCCGGAGCAGACACGAACACTTTTGCATTCAAATCATTATTTTGTACCTCATCCTATTGGGGATTCTCATTTAGAAGATTCTTCTGTGGAGGCTAAAAGTTAAAACCAGCCTCAAGTAGGCATCAGAAGCCTGCAGGAGTCTAAGTGAAAGGCTCCAGGTAACTGACAAAGAGTCCAGCCAGAATCTCCTGGGTGGGCAGGATAAGGTCCAGAGGGGCGGCCCAGCCTGTAATGAAGACTGACTTTTAAATAGCATGCCCCGTATTTATATTTCTTTCAGGATACTAGCTGAGGTAGGAGAAGCCTCGAGATTTAAGGATTTGGAGGTTCTTATCCTGCCAAGAAGTGTCTCCTTCAAAGCCTACTATATTCGAATGTGGCTGGAGCAACTCTTATCTTGACAGACTCCAGGCAATGACCTTCATGTCTTTCAAGGCCGGAGACACATTCATAAAAGTATTCTTAGCAGATATACAAAAATATTTTGAGAAAGAAAATAAATGTATGGGAGCATCAATTTTTTTTTCAGTTTTTAATGTTGTAAAATTGATATTATAAAAGTCACCATGCATGTTTTGCTTTTATTATTTATGCATTTGTTTGAGATTGAGTTTCTTTAATGACTACATATTTATAATTTACGTTTCAAATATTCCACCAATGCTTTTTCTACATCATTTATAACTGCTGGAGAGATTACTGAATATATCACAGTTCTAGGGACAAAGGCAAATGAAGTGCCTACTATTATGTTAGGAAATGACAGAAATTGAAGCATAAGGAAAGGTGTGTTGGTGAGGAATGTAAAGCTAGGAGAGGATTTTTAGGGGAAGGTCCCTGGCATGCCACAGAAAGAAAACAGAGGAAGGCACACCATTGCTTTTTGAAACTTGGGTGGAGGGGAGAGAAATCAGTATCTTAAGTAAAGATTCCAATTCCTGATCTCACTAGCCGATACTGCACCAGAGCCAAAGTCATTAATTTTTAGCCTCAAGTAAATGAGAATGCAGTTTTAGTTCTGAGTGCAAAAGCTCACTATCATGGGCCAGGGTGGGAGAGGGGACCCACCGCCTATGCAAATTCAGGGGCATTAAGAATGGGTTTCATTTCACGAAGTCAAGGTCATTGTGACAGGAGACTACCATGCTTTTCCTAAGAAAATCACGTGTTGAAGCATTCTATGCTAAGCTTTGGAAAAAGGTTTTGTTTTCTAAGTCATTCATCCTTTGCAAGTTTATATATTTTCTTTCTGCCAAGGTTCTGCACCATTGATTGTCATTTTTATCATTATTTAAAATTATCTTTAGAATACATGGATGTAGGGTGGATTAGCAGACATGGGGTTTAGTCCCACCCTGTCACCAGCCAGTAGTGATTCTGAGCAACTCAAACTGTTTGGGCTTCATTTCCCTACAAATAGTGAATATCTGGGGCTAAGTTACCTCTAAATAAATCTCCTTGGAATTAAAATAAATGGTCCTTCATCAGAGTATTGGCACAGTATGATTTGCAGAAGCTTTCATTTATCCCTTGTCCATGAATAACAAGTCAGTGGTCAATATCCAAACAATTTCAAGCCACCAGATATTTTCTTTTCTGTCTTCATGTTAATCTCTCTCTCCCTCTCTCGCTCTCTCTCTCTCATGGGGAAATTCACCAATCATTAGTCAATCAAACACTGTTTATTAGTAAAAGAAAATGATTTTTTTATGAGATGGTCTGGCTTTTGTGCCATGCTACTGTGACACAATCTGAACTCCAGGAAGCAGGGGAATGAACTGACTCTCAAAGCCCAACAACTTTCCCATGAGTCTTTGGATTTGTGTGTGTGTGTGTGTGTGTGTGTGTGTGTGTGTGTGTGTGTGTTCTTGCCATGTCTTCAGTGGTTCATAGTTTAATTTAAGGGGGCATTTTCTGTTTTACACCAAATGCTTCCAAGTAATGGCCTCTTAACAGTGCTTTAGTTTACTCCACATTACTCCTAAATGGACTTGGCAATATCAGTGGCTACTTCATTCTGTGCTTTGCTCAAGATGATGCTAGAGAGAAAAAGCTGCTGGCCTTGCACAACCGCCTTAGACTGCAGATGTGAGCACTCTGTCACCGGTAATTTATGTCCTTAAAGGGGCAAGGGAACAGGGGTATATGATTACTACTTTCTATTTCTGGGCCTGATTTACATTAAGTCTTCTGGAAGAACCTTATTTAATCTTTCTTTTAAGAGCACAATCACATTTTACTCAAGTCTAATGCATTTTGTAAACTTCAGCTGATAACATACCCAGTTTTACTAGACAGATATGAGAAAAACATGGTATAGTCATAAATTTTTAGTGTGTGTCTGCAGTCCCAAGATTCTGGGAAACGAAATCTTATAGAGATCAAAGTATATGTAGATGGTCAGGGTGACTTTTGCTAAAGACATTTGTTTTATTTCTTCCAGAAATGTAATGATAATAGTGTGTACATTGGCTTTTGATAACATTCAAGGAATATTCAGGGATACCTATCAGTATAATGCTTTTCCAAATGTTAGTTGTCAATTACATTTCTAATATTCAACTGACTATTTTTATAGCAAACCAGTCATGACACATGATTCAAATTTCAGAAATTTTTTTTACTATTTTAAAATTCATTTTAAAGTCTCTTATTTTTTGTTTATATTAATTATTCTTAATTTGGTTTCCTCACCTAGTCATTTACTTATATATTTTTTTCAATTACATTTCTCATGTAACTTAGTTAATGAGGTCAAGTATGTAACTAATTATAAAGATTTAAATTCTAAAGAGTTTTTGGATTTTATGGACTTTTTCAAAGTAGCATTTATGCTAGTCAAGGAGCTATCTATCAGTTTCAATAGTCAATTATTATTAGAGATAGGAACATAGAAAATTTTTCAAGAAAGCAGATGAACCTTGTTATCAGAATTTTCTATGACAAATAGCAATAAAAAAGTTGGGTTGGAAAATTATCTATTCCAAACTGGTCTTTGCCAAGGGAAATGGCAAGAAAACTTTTTTTTAACAAAGTTTTTAAAATAGAAATATAAAGATTTTTAAATAAGGATAAGTATCTCAACCCTGTCCCATCTGTTGGTTGTAAGGTTGCAATTTACTCTTCTCGTATGATAAAGAAATTTCAAGCTAAGAAATTAATACAACAACTAGATCTGTGTCCATGGAAATTCTAAGGTTCAGAACTTACATCATTTGTTTAGAAAAACAATCATTGTTAAAATGAGCGAAAAGTTAAAGCTTAACGGTCACATAAGTAAACAAGTCATCAAGAGGTAGGATCACCGTAATTTAGTACAGAAGGATCCGGGACAATCAGTCTGAGAAATATAAAATCAGTATGCATAAAAGGATGAAGTAATGCAGGTAGTAATAAAAGTCAGAGCAAAGTATAAGATTAGGAGCGAGGTAACATTTTAAGTAAAACAAACATTGGCATCATCCACTTACAAATTCTAGTGAGTTACAAGGAATGTGAAGTCAGAGGAAACCAAATCCCTTAAAAAAAACAGGGGAGTCAAAGATGCAATGCTGAGCAGATAAATTGGTGAATTTAGTAATAAATTTAAATAAACACTGACCACAAAATTTAATGTGAAAATAATAGTAATTTAGGTAGTTATAAATAAAAGGGAGCTAAAATACTGGAAGAATCAGCAAATCAGAGGTGAGATTTAAATCATTGTATCCAGGAAAAGCTATTCTTAGATTAAGATTTGTTGTTAAAGTTATTATGGTAAATACAATGTATAACTTTCAAAGAGAAGGCTCAAAGGGGGAAAAATACATGAAACTTGATCTACCCAAAGGCAGAAAGTGTAGAAAGGAAAACATGGTGAATACAAGAAACACTATTAAAAAAAATCCTTGTATTACAGTCTGTAAAAACATGCAGTTAAGTGTAAGGGATTTAACCTATTTGGAAAAAGCTTAAAATAGTTGGTTTCAATTTTTTTCTTTTACCAACTTCAGAAATGATTAAGGAAAAAGAACTAAAGAACACAAAGAAATAGGAGAGAATACTAAATACCAGAACATCAACTAGTAAATTCTTATTGGAAGAACAAAATTAAAAACAAGCATTTCTTTGCAAAGACACAGACAGAAATATCATGCAAGATTGTTGAAGAAAAAGTAAGGGAGGTCACAGGGAATGTCATTGTAATTGGAAAATGAGATGTAATCAGTATTACTCTGTTCCACAACATCAGAAGAAATGATCTCATAGCATTTTTCTGAGAATGGCTAATATTGTGAATAAAATATACATGATACCTCTTGGAATGGTACCGATGTAATAACATAAACATTAACATGTTTTCAATAATAGATAAATAATGCGAATAATCCGGGCAAATAAATTTAAAAGTTAGACACAATAATTGGTTTCTTAAAAGTATATGTATCATTTTTAAGAAATAGTTTAAGAAATAATAGCTTAAGAAAACTTAGAAAATCAGATTTGACCTATTAAAGTTATATATATATTTATGCATATAAAATGTGTATGTCTTTTATGCATAAAATTTACAAGCCAAAATTTGCCATGTTAGATAATTAAATGCATTATAAAACCAGTAATTCAAACAGCATGGTAATGGCATAAGGATAAAGAAATTTTAAAAATTTCTAAAGAATAAAATGAAAAGAACCATATATATATGTCCTTAGAATATTCAAAAATGGCAACAAAAATCAATGGGCAAAAGATGGACTAGTAAACCTTATGTAAAAAGCTTGTTTTATGATATATTATAATATGTTTCATGTAAAATATATAAATAATATTACTTATTTTAATGGCTAGGACAGTAAATTATTTGGATACATACACAGTATTTTTATATATAGACATACACATGCAATGTACACCCATTATGGCAAAATTCACTAACATTTAATACTTGGTGATTATATGTGTGCCTGAAATTACGTATTGTCCTGTTCTCTATGTTTTATAATTCAATGATTTAGTTTGTGTTAAGGATAAATGAAAGAAGTTCACAGTCAGAGAGAATAGCACTTTCCAGTCTTGCCAGTGGTTCTTTGGAGGCAAGTACCTAGGATGAAGCACAGTGTTTATTCTTCAACACTCAGCACACACTACCAATCACCTATTTGTGCCATGAAAACATTTCCCAAACTACTATTGTTCAATTAATAGTGTTGATTTTTACTTTCTTTCTGTACTTTACTTTTTAATTAATTAATTGATTGATTGATTTATAGAGGTGAGGGAAGAGAGAGAGAAGAGAAGGAGAACGAGAAACATCGATTTGTTATTCCACTTATTTATGCACTCACTGGTTGATTCTTGTACAAGCCCTGAGCAGGCATCGAACCTGCACTCTTGGTGTATGGGGAGGACACTCTAACTAACTGAGCAACCTGGCCAGGGCCTGTACTTTATTTTTCTAAATCTTGAATGACCCATTGCATGAATAGTTTCATTTTGTTTTGTGTCCCAAACCTGAATCAGCACAATTATAAGAATGGCATTTTTTTTACTCTAGAAATTATTTGAGGAATTAAAGGATATGAGGAGCAATTGCCTAAACCAGTAAAATCTCCCACTGTGATTTGTGTGACTGCAGCCAAGGAAGGCAATTCAGTGACAAACTACCACCTTTATAACTCCAGGCAAAAGGAGGAGCAGATCCTCACCATCTGTACCTAATTTTATTTTCCATTGAGATAAAGTATCATCTCTAACCATCTCTTGCATTTTAATTCACCCTCTGAACGGGAAGAAACCACACTGCAGTTACAAAGCAAATAAACGTATGTAGGTGGCTTCTGAGCGGACTTGGCACCTGTCCTCCCTGTGCCCCTGCCTTTCCTGAACCTGCTGTCCTCTGTGCTCCATTTGACCCATTTCAGCTGGGGAGCCAGCTGGTCCCCCCTCACACGGGGCCCTTTTGGCAGCTCCAGGATTCAGAAGCACGCTGACCAGCCTTCTCCGGCTACCCGGCAGATGTTTGGGAAGTCACACTTCCGAGATTTATATTCTCTGTAGGATAGAGGATACGGTTTTAAAAATACTTTTTTCCACATTACGCTTTCTCCTCTTTTGATAGTTAGGCACGCACAGGGCGATTCTGGGGGAAGAGGTATCGCGTTGGGCCATTTTCTGCTGATGGCCTTGGGCACTTTCTTGGTGATCAGCAAGGGGTAAGAGTCTGAAATGCAACAGAAATGGTCTCTCCGGTCACACAGCCAGCACAGGCTGTCAAAGTGCGCCAAGAATTTCACTAAGCAAAAAGTTGGAAGAAAATGCAATTTAACAGCCGTATTAGAGTTTGTTAAATTAACAATATTTTAGGAATATTATTTGTAGAAGTTAATAAGGGCCTCTTCTCCCCTGTGGAAAGTGCATAGATGATTCATTCATGGTCTTTACCCTCAGAAGAACTTACACCTTGGTGATTACAGAGAGGGGATAGAAAAAACTAAAGTAGAAGTTAGATTGCCAACAATGTGAGGCAGAAATAAAATTCCACCTGTATGCAGTATCAGCACCGATAAAACGCCACCTGTATCTAGTATGAGTGTCGTACACAGACACAGTGTGAGTCCAGCTTGAAACTGAAGGATCGGGACTATGTTATAATGTTTGGTTGTCAGCTTTATATCTTGATATTCACAGTTCTTTTAAAACTTTGAATTGGTTACTTCTGAATATACGGGGAGGAAGCCCATCCGCGTGATCTCTGAGGCCAGTGTTGAAGCCTGAAAGGAGCACAGGAATTTCCATGTTCTTTTCTGCGCACTCTACGCGCGTGCGGAAGGAAACACAGAACGCTCGGGGAGAGCTCGGGATGCCTCGGGTGGAAGCACACTGTGCCGCCCCGAACAGTGCCCCTCCCTGCTCACCTGCCAAAATATCAGATAATGCCTTGCTCCTGTCTCCCCGCAGCAGCCAGGGCGTTAAGCTGATGCAGACTCATCCTCACGGTTACCACCGTGCCAGCATTTCTATTATAACACTATGCAGCGAACGGTTTACAACAGGGTATAAAATGTGCTTTCCCTTTTCGGGGGGCGGGGGGGGGCAACTTGGCGCACTAGGTCCCAGAAGGAGGAGAACTATTTCTAAAAGCTGGTAGTGGAAGGCTGGCCATTTTAATTTTACAGCATCTTTAAAAGTAATGTTTTAAGGGCATTTCTACTCCAGAGGTTTCAAAAAGGGATTGGTTTAATATGCATTGAGCCTTAGCTATGGAATAATTACTTGAAACGGGGTTTATTTCCAATGATAATATACTTTCATGTCTGTGGCAATTAAAGTTAAAAGTACTATTTTAAAGACGTTTTCTGTCACATGCTGGTAATGATTTAACCTCTTTTAAGAATCTTCTGAATATAAAACAAACTGAGAGAATCATAATCCAATCCCTAGAAGTTACATTTTCAGTAGGTATTTTACGGACAGAACACTCCCTAATATCAATTTTCCACATAAACTGTGTTTGGATTATTTAAATGAAAGTAGACCTTGTGTTGTCAAGAATTTAACGTGACACAAAAGAGGTCCGGCCTTTATCGTGTGCTTCTGGGAGGTCCTTTCTAAGCCCTTGGGATGTCATGCCTGTCAGAGTCTCTTTCTTTGCCTGGGTGTCTTGGGCCAGCCACAGAGTAGCCTTGTGCTTTTGGAGGGAGGGCCCTGAGCTAGGTTAACAGTGGGATGTAGGTTGGGGCTTTGAGGTGTGAGCTGCAGGTGGGCCTCTGGAGGGGCCAGATGTGGACAGTGGTGATGTGGGAAGTGACACAGCACGATAAATCTCTGGACGGCAGGAGTCCAAAGAGCTTCTCTGGTTGGCAAAGGATACCATCACGTGGGGTGAGGACCCTCCTGGACTCCTCCCTGTGCATCTCTTCCCTGGGTTTATTTTAATCTTGACCTTGTAATGCCCACAACCTGGAGTAAAACTACCTCCAGCAAGGACTACCATGCCTTCTAGGGAACTGGCAAACTTGAGGGTGATTTTGGGAACCTCCTAAAGTATCCATCGGTGTCGGAAGTGAAGGTGGGCTTGTGTGAGCTGTTCCCTTTACTTCAAACTTGGCCAGACCCTGCCAGACGTTTTTAAAAAGAGTCATATTACATCCAAGATGCATTTCTATTACACTGCAGGTTACTTCATGGTTTGTGAACCCACAACTTGAAGAAGACAATTTAGCAGAAGTTCCTATAAACAATTTCATTTGCTTTTCCCCATAGGGTAAGTTAACCACAAACTCTACAGCCTTCCAATACAAGCTATAGAAATAATCTCAATGGGAGTATAGTTTCCTGAACTGAAATCCATTTGCCTTGGTACTTTTATGACTGTGTATAAGCAATACATTCAAAAGTAGAGTTTTTCTGAGTTTATTCTTTGCTTAGTTTCAGTCTTTTTCCTTGGTAAATTACAGTTTCATTTTATAGTTTTAATTTTTATAATTAATGCCATAATTTTTTAGAGATACCAGATATTAGATATGAAAAGCTGTGCTTCGCCGAAGTGAAGGCGGTCCCAAAGCGGTAATCTGGCTCCTCTATGGTAGCGCCTGTTCTATGTGCCTCCTCCCCCTGCACTGCTCCGGCAGGAGTGAGACCTTTTTCCTCTGCCTCCCTCTCTTTGGAAGCTCTTGGTCGTTCCATGTGGTCATTACTGATTTGCTCACTTGTCTTTCTCAAGTGGAAACTCAAGTGGGACTTGAAGTCCCACTCCCCTCAAGTCACCTCATAATATTTTGACCAAAAGAGTTTTTCATAAATGTAGTCCTTTTCATAAAGAGCCTAGGGAACCCTGAAATTGGGGGTACATAATTAAATTCAGAAAATATTTCATTCTGTTTTGCAAGATAAGCCAGCATTCTTCTTAAAGTTTAATATAATGAGTTCACCAATGGAAGGAAATATAAACTCATATCTCACAACTTATTTAACTGGATGACTTAATGCTGCCTTAATTTTGTTTGTCCAATTGCCCCTTTGGCTTATTATTAATCTCTCACTATCTTTCATAGTTGGTGTTTAACATAATCATATTCAAGGCCACTCACTTGTAGCAAGTGCAGTAATTAGGTAAACAATGCCCAGAGCTATATAATTCAATAGAGTAAACACCATAGACATTTTTTAATGAAACCAAAAAAAAAATGATTGGCTCTTGATTTTGGCTAAGTAATGCTGTTTATGTTATGTTCATTAGCATTTATTAAGTACCTCTTCTGGTTGTGGTGTTACGCTGTGCACTTTCGCCTCCACAGATGAGTAATGACTTAATTTCTGGCCTCAGAGTGCTCATGGTTTAAAAGGGAAGATTTGAAACAGACTCGTGAACAGCAATGCCAAACTCAGCGTGACAGTTCCTGCCGGCAGCTAGGCACCGAGGGCAGAGCACGTTTAGAAGAGACATGTCTCTCTGCTCTACAAGGAAGAATAAAGTCTCCGTGCAAAAGTGACATTTTCAAACGGAGTGTTGATGGATGGGTAGGATTTGGATAGATAGATACAGGACAATTGCATTCCAGGTCCAGTGGGATGCCTTAACAAAGGTTCAAACGCGGCAAATATTTGGAGTAAACCAAATGTGAGCTTCCACTATTGTGCTTAAATGGAACTCAGTAGGCGTGGGGCCAGACTGTGTAGGACTGTGAATGCCAAGTTGAGGAGAATGTGTTTATTGTGGGTCTGTGTACAACAGATGTTAGTATGTGAATGTTCTGTAGTCATCTCTTTATAAAGGCCCAAGCTATATATTAGTACAGAAACTATTTTCTGTGGGAAAATTAAAAAAAAAAAACAGTTTATTTACTAATGAGACTCATGACATCTAACTTTTGATGTTTTTTGTAATTTTAGTGGAAAGTTGTTCAGTTAGTCTGCTCATCATTTTCATATTTATAATTGAATGGTTTTATTTTCATGTATTTTTTAAACAAAAACGTTTATCATACCTACCTGAAGAGTATGTGCGTATCTACTGAGATTCCATTTCTTTCTTTTAACGTTTATGTTTCCTGGTTGCCTCTAGAAAACTAAGCTGTTGTCAACAGCTGGTGACAGCCACCCACGTGTAAACAGAATGTTGGGAGGAAGTACCAAGTTACGCCTGGCACCTTTAGGACAGGTAAGGCCGGGGCATCGCCGCACAGTCCCCCGTTCACTGAGATCGCCATAGACAAGCGGCCGCCCTCCCCGGCATCCAGAGGCGCACCTGCTCTGCCCGAACCTCACCCCACCATGCACCACCAAGCCCAGCTGCAGGCTTTCTTTCCGAACTAAATGAGAAGACATTTGGGACAGTGCAAGGCATCAGTTATATTTTTATTCCCATTTCCTTTGGGCCTTCACATAATGTGTATATAACTCTCACACAGAGGGCACTAGTTGCATGCACTGGATTGTGAGTTTAACAAAAAGTGCAACAGTTTATCTTTATTTCCAGTTTTCCAGGGTAAAATTCAGAATAGCATCTGAAGTGGGGCAGATGCTCAGAATGGTCCCCGCAGCAGGTGCACAGGCTCCTGGCTGGCCCGGGTAGCAGGTTGGCAGCTGCTGGACAATGGGAAGGGGGTTGGGGAACCCACACAGACTGGGGAGATGGAGGCTCATCAGGAAGTAGTGACAATTTGTCAACCAGCACAGCATCACTCAATGTTTGAGAATCGGTGGGCTGTACTAATGCCTGATTCTAGATCTTAAAGTGATGCTGAGCTCCAATAACACCTGCTGCTGTCATTGATCAACTAATTAAGGAAATGACTATCAGCTTCAGTTTAGGAAGCAGGGTATCTCTATCTTGGCTCCATAACTTTTTTTAATCCTCTGCCAATGATATGTTTATTTATTTTAGAGAGAGAGGAAGATGGGGGGGAGAGGGAGAGAGAGAGAGACATCAATGTGAGAGACACGCATCCTTCTGTTGCCTCCGGTAAGCACCCCTACTGGGGATTGAACCCCAGACCTAGGTATGTGCCCTGACTGGGGATCAAACTCACAGCCTTGGCTTTGTAACTTCAAAATGAGTTCACCTGATTCCATAGTTAGTTACAATTTATATAATCATCTCAGGGTTTCCATACAAAAGGCCCTCTCCAAGTCTAATGTATTAAATTTGAGCATTTACGGAAGGATTATTTGTGACCCTATGAAGTATTTCTTTTCCCTGTGGATGGTTTATTTGCTCTTGATTTCCATCTAAATCCCATCATACTATCTTCCCTTACTTGTTAATATTTTTAAACCCTGGAGGTACAGAGCTGTGTGCCTAATTGTATGTATTAAATTATGAACAATTCTCTATCTCTGAACTACCTTAATATATGTCACTCACAGACAAGCAAAACAGAGATCTGAATGATGCATATTTTGGAGAAATGAAAATGAGGAAGAAGGACAGCTCAAGAAGTGCTGTAATTTGGGCACGAGGGAATGAGAAGGGAAAGGAAAATGGGCAAAGCCTATCACAGTCACTGATCGCACTTACAGGGATAGAGAAAAACACCCACGACTGGTTGAAGGACAAAATGTGAATGGGTTAAGAAAAAAGTTGAAATGATAGGGAGAAAAACAAGGAGCCTCAGAAACAAGAAAAAGGAAAATAACAAAGAGCAGTGAAAGGGAGGAAAATGAGAAAGGAAAACAAGAGATGCAGACAAGATACAGGTGAAGGTGGTAAGCGCAGTAATGAAAACGGAGAGACAGACAGGGCCACACTAAGTAAGTGGGAAAAAAGAGAAAGAAAGAAGAACAGCAGGTAACTTAGAAGAAAAAAATGATATGAAGCCATTTAGCTCTACTAGAGAGAACTGTATCCTTTACTTAGGATATTTATTAAGCAGTTTCAAATATTACTCACTTGATGTATCAGAGACACATGAGAGCTTTAAAAGAAACCTTAGCATTCAATACTAATTGGGATATTTTGGAGACTTTACATCCACCAGTAATTATCTAAATAGAAAAATATATATGAAATGAGAGAAAACCACCTTGGGCAGAAGAAAATCACCAGAGGCAGTCTAGTGAATAACTCTGGAATGTTAATTAGAAAGAAGTTATTTTTTAAAACAATGAGTCTTGAAGCGATACATTAACCATATCAATCAGCCACCATTTGATTACACCTCAATACTCGCAATATAAATGACTACGAATCACAACGCGGTTGGGCACGCAGAGCAGGAGGAGGATGAGAAACAACAGGGGCAGATTTATTCTACTTTAGCCAGTGGAATAGTTGGAAAGAAAAGGGGAGTGTAAAACGCACTTCTTGCTAGTTATAACAAGCTATGACTAAAATCCAAAATTCATTAGAGATGAACTCAGTCCTCTCATGTTAGCAAATATACAAAGCTGTATCCTAGGGTCCTATTAGCTATGGGTTATGTTATTATTTGTTTCATTTTTTAGTT
Source organism: Anoura caudifer (assembly GCA_004027475.1). Classification (NCBI taxonomy): domain Eukaryota; kingdom Metazoa; phylum Chordata; class Mammalia; order Chiroptera; family Phyllostomidae; genus Anoura; species Anoura caudifer. Next base: position 48,990 of record PVKU01004475.1, on the reverse strand, counting down.
ATTTTGATGATAGGAGAGGGTTTGGGGAGTTATAGTAGGTGGATATATTTCTTCCAAGTTTGCAGGCAAGAGTGGCAGTCAAGATCCTAATAATCTATATTGCATTTTGCGTTTTCAGGCCCTGGCCGAGTGGTTCAGTTGGTAGAACATCGTCCTAATACCTCAAGTTTGCAGGTTCAACCTCCAGTCAGGGCACATACAAGAAGCAACCAACAACTGCATAAATAAGTGGAACAACAAGTTGATCTCTCTCTCTCCCTCTCTCTCTCTTTCTCCCCCCACAAATCAATAAAAAGTATGCATTTGCAACAAGGTGAAGTTCTAAAAGAATGAGCACTGTTCAAAGAACAGGAACACAAACAAAATTAATTTCTTTTACACTTGTCTTACCTGGTGCATTTTCTCTATCTTTTCTTCCTTCACATGTCATGCTATAGTTATGCAAAGCCCTGTCATGCAAAGCAATTCTTTGTGGATTACATCAATAAATGAATGATTTTATTACTTAATAAATATTCAAGAGATTGGAAGCAATAATTGATCAGACATAGGAGTGAACAACATAAGGTGCATAGAAAACAAACATAGGAGTAAAGAAAGAAAAGATAGGGAGGAAAGGTGTGAAGAACTAGGGGAGACAGGAAGAGGAAGCCATGAGAGAAAAGAATTGTGTACAAATATTTTAAATAACTTGAGTTTGGATCAAAACTTGGTCAGCATACCTAAAATAACTTCAAAAACACCACAGTCAATATTCAGGCCCTAGTATGTCATTTTGAGTATCCGTATTGATAGAAGAACACAGAAACATTTAGGAGGATACAACATAAATAATTAAAGAGAAATAAAATAAAATCTTAATTGGAGATGAAAGAAAACAATATTAAGTTGAAGAAATCAACACTAATGTTCAAATACAACTTTATCTTCTCCAAGGTCTACAGAGACTGCCACTCTGCCCTTGCCCCATCTCTGTATTTTTGCTGGTACCCTGGGAGAGAGACTTGTGAAACAAAGTCCCTTGATGGCATTAACAATAAATTCTTAAGGCATATTTCACCTTCGATTCCAACTTGAGCTAGATATCCCAAATATTCTTAAAAACCAACTGCCTAAAGGAAACAATCAGGATGAACAGGCAACAAAGTAAGTAAAGCCCCTTATTGGTAACTTTCTGGCATTCACTCAACACACACTTACGCTGCCACAACGCACTGGACGTTAGAGACAAACAGTGGGAAGGCGGCCTGGATCCGTTCAGGGAGGGAGTTTATGCTACTGACGAAAGAGACATTTCAGACGCGATGCAGTTCTGGGTGACCCGTTAACCCTGGTCGCAGCTGTGTGAAAGAATGATGATGAACTCCTGGATGGGTAAACCCCTGCTTGGGAAGGGAGCTGGGCCTCCAGCTCGTCTGATGAGCCGGGTGAGAAGCAGCATTCAGATGACGTAGACTGACGTAAGGCGTCCTGAACCACAGGGGCCCCTGGTTTGAAGATTCTGACAGTCACTTCAAAGAGCACAACTTCCACTGGGGTGGCTGAGTGGCAAGGGGAAGATTATCTAATTAAAGGACAGGCTAACGAGCCTAATGAGAGGAGAGACAAGCCTTTTAGATTACAGATTGAATATTTTCTGTTTCACAGAATGAGAGTCTGTTCATCCAGTTATTATTAGAAAAAATACACTGTGGCAGGAATGGAGCCTCTGTAGCTCAATTAACATTCTTGATGATGGCTGTTTCCCTCAAGGTTTTCTTTTTGTGTGTGTTTTATACCAGATCCAGGTACAGTATTTCGCCAGAGTCCCTGAGGTGGATCCAACGTGTATCTGAAGCAGGATGATAAAAAGCCAGGAGAATTCCTTGGCGAGGGGAATGAGGAGGCTGAGACAGACAGCTGAACAAACCGGCCTCACCGAACCCCGCTCACCTGCCTCCCTCTCCCTTGCACACCCGCTCCCTCAAGCATTAAGCCCTCAGGGCAAAGAGGTTCTGATCAGCATCATAATATCTTAGGAATAAAGCCTCGGAGTCTGTAGACTGTAGAGGCAGACCTAGATGTGGGGATAACATCTAGGCCTCTGCTGTGTTTCAGCTCCACGCTCAGAAAGCAGCAAATCCAGACAAAGTGAGCTCATGACCAGCATCAGGACCAGATGCAATGACCAATGCCGCCCTACCCTAGCACCAACCAATCAGTAGAGACCATGACCCCAAAAGGACACCCTTGGAAGGCTGATGGATATTCTACTGAGAACCTCCCCTGATGCCCTCCGTTAAAATTCTCATCTTTAGAAAACAGATAAAAACCCTCAAGACAAAGGACCCAGAATGTGCGCTCATTCTCTCTCTCTCTCTCTCTCTCTCTCTCTCTCTCTCTCTCTGAGCACGCCTACATCTTTTCCTCTTTTGTTCCTAAGACGTATATCTTTGCTTTCTTTCTCCATGGATCTTTCTTTTGCCTCAGTAACTTTTTTTCTGAGGCCATGCAGACCAGCTGGCTCACTTCATCTGCCTCTATGGCTTTCTTTCTGAAAGGCCAAGGCACTGTCTGTGCAGCCTGCTCAATTCCTTCTTTTACATGCACGTTCGCTTTGCTACATAAATTTCCTCTTGCACTACAGTTGTCGGCTCCGAATTCCTTCTTTGCCAAACTCACGAACCAAGGTTGCTGAACTGACAGCCCTCATCACTGCTAAAATATCAAGGTTCTACACACTGTTAAGACTTTAAATATAATGTACCTTCAGGATTTCCAATTATATTTTAGGTCCAGTTTTGTTGTTATGTGTTTTGTGTACCTGTTCACGTATGGCCATGTGTATGTGTGTGTTTTATTTTCTTAAAACTATAACAACTTTAAAATTACTAAGGTAGGAGTAGGGGAAGATATTCTGAGAGCAAAGTTTTAGGAGAAAGTGGAATTTTGAACTATTTTCTTTATGTGTGCTTTATATACAGGGTGCAGCACAAATAACACCCTTTTTATTACAAAATCTTTTATTACAAAATCATAAGCCTGCAAGTTTGTAACATAACAATATCACACTCAAGCACACTGTATGACATTTTAGGTGAAATGTTCAAATTACTGTCCACTTTGTGCGAGATATTCACATACCCTACCAACAACAAGCAAGTAGGTGTTACTTCTGCCAGATCCTGTATATTACACATATTGGAATCCAGCTGTTTTTCTATGATTCTTCTATCATAAGAATATTTTATATGGATACTTACCCATTTTTTCTCCCATAGCTTAAAGTGCTTCTTTGCTGCTATAGCTTATGTTTTTTTTCTGCTAAAGAAGGCCTTTCCTACCCCAAGTATATACAAATATTATACAAATTTGTTCAATAGAAATTATATTTATAAAGTCTATCAGGGAGTATTACCTGTATTGGCTTAGGTTTCAGGATATACAACAATGCTTCCAAACATAAAAAATGTGATGAAAATGTCAAGTTCATTGCATCACACACCAGTCGCAGGGTAGCAGCAAAGACTTCTAGTGGCGTATGACAATAAGCCTGTCTTCTCATGGGTGCATGTGTTGGCTGGGAGTCTCTGTTCCTTTAGCCTGGGCTTGCTGTGAGCTTATGTAATGGCCCGCTACAGTTAGCTGCAGGAGAATGAAGCTCTCTTTTTGGTAATGACCATGGCATAAGAGAATAATTTCACTCCACAAAAATGTCTGAAATTTCCACTTGCATTTAGTTTGTGAACACCCTATGGCCCATGGAAGTCAGGAGCTAATAACCCTGTTAAAAACTGAGGTCATTTTATTGCTAGGGAATGGAGTTCAAGGCAATGGGCACGGGTGTGGGGCAAAGACGTAGGTCCACAATTCAATCTAGTTCATACGTACATCCCTAAGTATATGCATTCACAAAAGCACAAGAGACCTGTCCAGAAAGTATTCAGCCAGGTACCATGAAAAATAGAAATGTTTATTGAACAAGATACAAGAAACATTGTACACAGGACAATGATTCTTCAGTCCCCTTTGAAGTAGGCGCCTTGAGACCTCACACAGTTCTCCCAATTGCAATCAGTTGCCCCATTGTATTTTCCTGAATGTTATCACCTGTTGACATCTCTCCCCTTTCAAAGGCGACTTTAGTTTTGGGAAAAGCCAGAAGTCACAGGGCACCAAGTCTGGAATGCTCCTAGAGGGGCTGAGTCACCTGGGTGATTTGATGTTTCACCAGAAAACTCTGCACAAGACATGATGCGTGAGAACTTGCATTGTCATGACAAAGCTGCCAATCACCAGTTGCCCATGGCTGCAGCCTTCTGAATCATTCAAATAGTTTACCTCAAAGAACGTGCAAGCTTTATGCAAAATTTGATGCAGATTCATTGCTCTGATGACTCAGTCATTTTGAATGTGATGGCCACACAGTACACATGCTCACTCAATGGCATCTGACACGCCCGCTGACCAGGACAGTGAAGCCATCCTTGTTCGCTCACACATGCACATTCCAGTCCACTCTCCTTGGCTGCCAGGTTGCATCAATGTTGTGCAAACCATTCATGTTATATTAACAATGACTGGACTTTTTCCACATAGACCTCATATATTTATGAGCATACATATATATAAATATAAACTATGGTAGAATTTATTAAGTGCCAAGTGCTTAATTCTCTTTTTAGAGGTGATCTCCAAACTATTTCTACAAATACTGAGCTTACCATGTCTGTGCCAAACAGTAGAATTTCATCTATCCCGTTTAAACATGGACCTGTGGAAAAGCTTTGGAAAAATAGTAACCACACCCGTGGAACTGAAATTATTCATCCACACCAATAGCCATGTTACTTCACTTGAACATTTCACAACTAAACTATAATTCTACTTGTGTTGGTTTAGTCCGTTGTAATAGGCAGAAACTGCGTGCTGGGCTGTGATCTTCAGCTCTGTCTGACCTTTCCCTGCCTAAGTTTGGAAGTGGGGACCTTCAGTGGTATGTAACTCAATGTGTATTCATTGTTATATTATTTGATCAAACTTTTTTTGAGGGAGCTGTTATATTATCATTTGTAATCGGGCTTCATAGAGTTACAGATTTGGGGAAGAGTTTTCTATAATAGTATGATCTCCAAAGTTTTTTACATTTTTGACTAGGAAATGCTTTGGGGTATTTGCGTGTGCACACACACACACACACACACACACACACACACTACATTGACCTCATAAAGGCAACATTGATTAAAAAGGAGAAAGGGATAAGAACAGATTAACAGTTAGCCAAATAATCCCTGGACCTTTTTAAATGTATCATCAAGTGATCAACCTAGAGGTAACCAACTGGTGCCAAGAAAAATGCCTCAAGAGCTTGCGAAGCAGCCAGATGCTCCTACTGCTAAATTACCTCCTACAGATCGGCCTGTGCCTCGTATAACTGGCACACCCCCAGCCTGTGGCTCACAACACCCGAGGCATTGTGTGAGCTAATTATTTAAAAATAGTTTGCTTCTTGAGAAAATGTGAGTACTCTCTATACTGTATTATATTCCCCTAGGAAAACATTCCTTTGTTTTTTAGTGAGGCATGAGGAAGAAAATAGCACGCATGAAATAGACTTGCTTCACTTTCATAGGTTATTAGGTAAAAGTGACATGTCATTCATTGCTACCAGCTCTTTCTACCACTGCTTAGATTTTGGATTCACTCAGCTCCCTTCAAAACAATGGTTTATAGAAATGCAACAAAGTGGTTGAAATACTAAAATTTAATAACCAGAGGTTTGAAGTATCAAAATGCTATGCATTATAAAGCCAAAAAATGTGCAAATGTACTTGCTTTTGATTTTACTATTATATAGACATGTCCTGAGGAAATTAATTGCAGCATGAAGAATTGAGGATTTCATTAATTTGTATGCAACTGAATATGCTGTAATGCAGCAATTTTCTACCTTTTTATCTCATGGCACACAGAAATGACTAGAATTCTGTGGCACACTCAAAATATATATTTTGCTAACCTAACAAAAAGATAGGTATAATTTTTATTAATTTACAAAAAATAATAATAGTAATTACCTGCCTTTTTTGCTCCAAAGTGACTTTTTAAAAAATCAGTTGCTTATGCTTGCATATAAGGATTTCTGGTACCTATACCTAGCCAATTAGATGCATCTTTATTATGCAACATGACCAGTAAGATGCAACTCAGCCATATGACCTGTATATCTATGGTTCCAGGCAGGGCATTCACACCTCATGGCTATTGTTACATAATTTTTTAATTTGACAATCTAAAGGAAAAAAGCCAGTACCCCTGACTAAATAGTCAGGTATGGCCTGTTTTAAAAACTCCTGCAGTGCAGCAGTTGAAAATTGCTGCTGTAATGTATTAATAACAATTAAAGAGCATTAATGCTTTTCCTAGTATTTTTTGCCTTTTCCAAACAGCATTTTTCTTATCTTATGGGAAATAGTTGACATACATGACTATATAAGTTTAAAGGGTACAATGTGATGGTTACTTTGATTTACAGATAGCATTTTGAGGGGTATTAAATGCAGGTCAATGTTTCTCACCAAAGCCAGTGAATTTAAGAGAACGTTCTTAGTATGAGGACAAATTTAAACAATCATTTACTTTTTTATATATATAATCTTTATTATATTGTTTCCATTACCATTTAGTCCCTTTATGTGCTGCTTCCCCAGCAATCACCAGACTGTTGTCCATGTCTACGAGTCCTTTTCCCTTTTTGTTTAGTCCCTCTACCCCCTAACCTCACCCCCCCAGTAGCTATCATCTATTATCTATGAATCTGTCTCTGTTTTGCTTGGTAGTTGAGATTGTTCATTAGATTCCACATAGGAGTGAAATCATATAGTATTTGTCTTTCTCTGACTGGCTTATTTCACTCAGCATAATGTTCTCCAGGTCCATCTATACTGTTGCAAAGGGTAAATTCTTCTTCTTTTTCATAGTGAAGTAGAAGTGCATTGTGTAAATGTCTCATAGTTATTTTACCCACTCATTGATTGATGGGCACTTGGGCTGCTTCCATGTATTGGCAATTGTAGATTATGTTGCAATGCATAGAGGTGCTTATGTTCTTTTGAATTAGTGTCTTAGGTTCCTTCATATATGTATTCCCAGAGGTGGGATCTTTGGGTCCAAAGGCAGATCCATTTTCCATTTGTTGGGATATTTCCATACTGCTTTCCACAGTGGTGGCACCAGTCTGCATTCCCACCAACAGTGCAAAAGGGTTCTCCTTTCTCCACATTCCCCCAGCACCTGTTTTTTGATTTATTAGTGATAGCCATTCTGATTCTAATGTGACTACACTATTATTTTTGCAAATGTGCCAACAAAGTATTTGCTCTTATGTTTATCTAGAGATAGAACACTTGTAAAACTCTTATCTTTATGTTTAAATCTTATTTTCCTTAGATATTATGAAATATCATGCCAAGAGAGAAAGAGGACTAAAAAGAACGAGAACAAGTTTATGTAAGGTTCATACAAAAGAGAAGAGCTAAGTTGCCATAAACACATTTTTTAAATGTATTCAAAAATATTTTATAGTGTAGGTGGCAAATTTAAGTTGGAGAGAATTTTGAGGAATGAAAGAGTTTTACATGCTAAATAATAGCAACTTGTGTTTGTGATAATAATTGGGTTATACAAAGCACAAAGAATTATGAAAACCGTCCAACTTAGTTTTCCTCTTGGCTATAGATAATGAAGGGCAGCACTTACTTAATGCAATGCCAAGTATCTTCAAGAACATATTGAAATTAAATGTAAAAGAAAAGCGGAGTTATTTACATGGTGTTGTCAGCGTATATGTATCATTGTTTAGCAAGTATTTCTTATTAAGTTTTAAAATCAGTATGACATACAAAAACCAGAATTCTTCACAAAGAGTAAGACAGATGGTCATCTCTTTGCCGCACTCACGTAGGTTGCAATGATTTCTGCAATGTCAGCCTGCATCCAAGAACATGTATGCATCCATATGTGAGTGTACAATACATACATACAAGATGAGAACGTTTCCGTGCACCGTACAATTTGTTGTGTTCTGAGGCTCAATTGCTATTTTACATAACTCTTGTGCAAAGTTATATCATCTCTTTAGAATTATGTTGCACATGTAATTCACATGCAATAGCTAACCTAAAATTAAGAATGTTATAACAAGTACATTGAGGTCTGCATACGTCGGATCGACTAGAGAAAGACCTGCCAATGGGAAACCATAATTGTGGTTTTAAAATGTTATTATTATTGTTACTAAAACAATGAATACTCCATCCTGAAGAGACTTTTAAAGTACAGGATGGTTTTCCTTAGCCAGATGGAAGACTTTTCCCCCGGGGACCTTGCTTGCCAGGAAGAATACTGGGGCGGGGGGCGGGGGTACCAGCAGCTGGCATGCTAATGAGTCCACTTCAGTGCAAATGAGTTGATTATTATTCCATTCCTGCAGTCTTATAATTCTCAGTTGCATGTCATTTATACATAAATAAAAATAGGCATTATGTTACAGTGCAACTCTCATAACCTATGAGAACAACATTTACAAACATAAGGAACAAACTGGGAAACACATGCAAATGAGGCTGGAGGTAATGGAAAGTTACAGAGTTTAAATGTTCCGTCAAACAGGCATCCTTGTTGGAAAGAAAAGTCAACAGAAAAATATCTGTAAGGATATGTACTTTTCATAATGGGGTCCAGCCTCGTTTTATCATTATATCAATCAAAAGTAGGGAGATAACATTGTTTTTGACCTTAAATGGTTTCTCAGGAGTTATTATTTTCTATGATAGAGAATTTTATGTTAGCATATCATGGATCTGAATTTGGAAATAAATAGAAAAGTCTCGAAGTAGAGGATAGTAGTGTTTGACAATGCCCAGCTCCTTCGGGACAGGCGAGCGCAAAACTCACTCACTCATACCTGGTGGACACTTTGGAAATTGAAAACACTCAACAAAAGTTAAATCCAAAATGGTTTTGATATAAAAATAAAACATAAAATGAATTTTATAATGTTGAAACATAATGAAATGTGTTGAAATATAATGAAAGTAAAATAGAAGCCCAGTTGCAAAGGTTACAGGTTCAATACCCAGTCAGGGCACAGACAAGAATCAACCAATGACCCTGGCTGGTATAGCTCAGTGGATTGAGCACGGGCCTGCGAACCAAAATATCATGGTTCGATTCCCAGTCAGGGCACATACCTGGGTTGCAGGCCAGTTCCCAGCAGGGGACGCATGAGAGGCAACCATACATTGATATTTGTCTCCCTCTCTCCTTCCCTTCCCCTCTAAAGATAAATAAATAAAATATTTTAAAAAAATCAACCAATGAATGCATAAATAAGTGAAATGATAAATCAATGTTTCTCTTGCTCTAGCTTTTCCTCTATTTCGAAAATCAATAAACTTAAAAAACTAAAAATAGATAAAACATAAAATGAATATTTTAGAACTAGGCAGCATTTAAATTCTAATTATGGATAATATCAAACATATAGAACATGCAAAACAATTAAAACAGTTTAATGTGAATCAATTGATAGTAAATCAAAATATGTGTAAATAATTTAAGACATGTAGCCAATGAATTAATAATACCTTTTGCTAATTAAAACAATACTTTAAAATAGGAAAGTCAGTTTAACTGTAGGGCTATTCATTGATAAAATAATTCAGTGTTTTTCAAAAAGCTTTTCGAATGTCGTCCACAAAATTGCTGCCTTGGGGACTCAGCAGCACAATCGTTGAAAACCCAAAGAGGGAAGGGACCTTCCGGAGCCTGCAGTCCATTTCCATTGGGAAAGGATCAGCTGACTCCTGCCTTAGACCAGGGTTTTGTGCGCCCTTCACTATACTTGAGTAAGAAGGCACCATCAACCATAAGCTATCTTTGACTTGCTTTGCAAAAAGTCCCCTTGTACACATAATTCTGATTACATGAAAGCTGAAATTGATTGGTGCCATGATCCCAGGTGACTTGAAAGGCAAAATTGAACCACATTTAGCTCTCAAAGTATGTCATTTTCAAATTGCTAGTGTTTTTAATACACACAAAAATCCTACTGACAACAAAGATAATACATAGTTTCTAGGCTAAAAGGGAACTACAAAATGGTCCTGACCTTCAGTGCCCTTATCAGATGGGGCTTTTTCCTATTTTTAAATTTCTGGTAGAACAGAATCCGTCTTGTAACAAATGGCCCTTCTGATCAAGCAGTACAGTCCGTGTAGGGTAACTGGTGGACGGAAACCTCAGCTTCGTTTCCACTAGAGAGCCACTCCTATGGAGGAATACAATTAGATTTTTTGATAGCCATCATCACAATCAAAAGAGAAGTTTTGGGTACATGAAAAATACATTTCTCAATGTTTTCTTTAACGACACATGATTTTTCAGGATATGTGAGGCACGCTCGCAGCAAACTTTTTGGCAGGCCCGTTCTGATGAGCTGTAAAACAGAAAGTATCATGCTGAGGTAATAAAGGTGAGACTTCCTAGGAAGTCAGAGAGCCAATTACTCAGAAACACCGTATCAGGTCATCTTGCTCATAATTCTCCACCATGTCTCAGGTGCATACATTACCGATTCGCGGTTCAACTTCCATCTCATCCAATCTGTGCTGAATAAAATGTTGGCTTTTACAGTCATCGAAACTGAAAAACTATTTTCAGGACTCCGTCATGAATAATGGAGCTAGACGGACAAGCAGAAGGAGACACGCCTTCTCCTCATTGCTTGTCTCCACTTCCCGTTGTAACTACCTGGCTCTCATTTCATCTCATCTTGCAAAAGTTCGCTTGCTTTTCTCACGTTTAACTTTGGAAAGAAAATGTGCCTTACCCACGACAGGGTCAGAACCGTCTGGAATGTTGTAGCTGATACATTCTAAAATATTATCTGAAATATAAAATGTAGCTTATAAAAGTCTTTTCTATTAAAATGTTCATGCTTTAATGTTCTATAATATTGATAAAATTTACTCAAAATGTTTTAGTCCCACTTCTGGCTAAAAGTGTAAACACACTTTATAATGTTGAAGGGAAGGTTAGACTCATGATCCATTAACACTGATTCTTAGCTCTTACAGCACTCTTGTCTTTGGTTCATACATGGCCCACTTTTATTTATTGAACATTTGCTTCTTCAACATATTACTTTCTGTAGACACCCCCGAAGCAGGATATTTGCTAGCCCACTGGTAATCAAAGAGAGAGGGGGCGCACCACCCCCTCTCTCTGTCTCCCTGTGGCATTCTCCTGAATCACACGATGACCGTATCCTTACCTACCATTTCAGTCACAGTATCTTTGTCACCTCTACCTACAGCTAAAGTGTAAGTTTATGTTATAGTTGTTGTTGACATTTACCGAAGTGTATTCTGCCCTATACAATCCTTTCAGGCTTTTGGAGTAGTCGATTTTGTTTTGCTGAGATCCATCTGTGTTGTGCATAGCTGTGGCCGTGTATTGATTGCTATATAATATTCCCCTGTGTTCATGTAGCGTTAACCATCTTTGCTATTTATGGATACTTGGGTTGTTTTCAGTTTTGCTCTTACATAGAAGGCTGCTATGAACACCGCTTTACAATAAACTGGCAAACATGTATTATTCAAATGTAATATCTTGCTTGTACATTAATTTTTTTTCCTTCAAACTAACATTAACATTTAAACTTTTAACTAAGAAAAAGTGGTGACATTTCTTTTGCTTCTGTGGAATTATATGGAGAAGTTTTATTTAAAGAAAATATATTCTATATTGAGTTACAATATTAGCTACTTTCAAAACTGATCTTTAAATCCAGGCTTGTTGGATACTAGAAACCAAATCTAACTTGAATTTGCTAAAATGAAGCGTGAATTAACCATGGGTCTATTACTAGGGTTTCGGCACATCTCATGGAAGATAAGGACAGATGGGCAGACATTCCATGAGGATCAGAAACCAGGGACCCAACTCTGTCATTTTGTTGTTCTGTGTTTTCTGGTTGTTCCATGCTATTCTTTATCCATCTTTATAGTTTATATTTTTTATTGTTTGTTTCACACCTTAAAAAATGCTTTTATTGCTGGCTGTGGTCTGAAGTTCACAGAAAGAAGAAAAAATGGCTATCATAAATAGCTCCTGTAATATACGTCCTTACAGCACTTTGCCAAATGTGTTTCAGTCCGCTTCTTAGCCTTACCCAGAGACGGCCAGCGACCGGGCCAGCCTGAGTCTCTTGCTGATTCCGGAACCAATCAACCACGTGCAAAAGCTTGGCTGCCCCTAAATTGTCGGAGGTTGCAAAGGTAACCCTGAGGGTGGACTTGGCAATTTCACGCAGAAAGGTGACAGGAAGTGTCCTGAAAAGCAGGTGGGGATGTGCTGAACACAGACTAACAAACAGCAGCAGCCCCTCCTAACGCCTGTGCGGGAGCATTGTCTGACTTTCTTCATTCGCTACCTGGTACTGTCCCTGAGCATCTGTATCGATATTTATGTTTATGTCTATATTTATGTCTGGGTTTGACCAATTTTCTCAGATTTGACCAGTTTCCTCTGATGGTCATGGGAACGGAGACCCTGGCACCATCAAATTGCAGAAACCTTCAGCAATCCTCCAATAAAATGCAAAATAGGCAAATCTATATTCTAATTTTGGAAGCTTTCACATAGTATTTAGATAGCAGTAGAGCTTCTAACAACAATTTATAAGATGTTTTCTTAAAATTAAATTTTAATCTTGATTTTAATCTTGAGTATAATATTTTCATCCTACTACATAAACTAAAATAATATTTATGAAGTATGTTAGGCCTCTCATTCTATAAACATTAATGAGTTAAACTCATTGTATATGGAATTATTATTGTAGAAAAAGTTCTGAGATTTCCTAACCAGGGTCGAATAATAAATTTCTGTTTATGCAATTTTAGTTAGTAAGAGTCTCTCCCATACATATGTCATTCTAAAATCAATTTTAGTCTGATAGATATTCTCTGCTGTTCCTTATTTTCTGTGGCCTTTGGATAAAAAATGCATGTTAATTGTCTATAAGCACTGAAATGCATCTCTTCTTTTCAAAGCTTTTTCAAGGTCCCATCTGTGACTCCATTGATAAAGAAATATTTCTATTTCAAAGACATATTATTGGAATTTGCTGTGCATACTCCACACAGTGTTGATGGTGGTACAATGCCCAATTGTGTAAACAACAAGCTACTAGCAATGGTATGGAGCAACTCTCTGCAAGGTGACATGAATTTTCAGTAGCTGTCTTTTGACTGTGAGCCTCTGATGCCTTTATTCATTGGGACTTTGACAGAGAAAACTGGATGAGGCAGAAAGGAGCAAAATATGTCTTTATTGAATGTATAGAAGCAGCAGAACAGGGACATTTCTCAGTTTCAAGTTTGAAGTAGCCCCAAAATCTGGTGTTCCGTACGCCCAGAACACCTTAGCATATTGACTGCCTACTGTGTTCTCCCAGACGTGGAGAGTCCCCAGGGGGAGTCCCTGGGCTCCCCAGCGGTGGGCACCAGGGTGAGTGAGGAAGTGAGTGTGGAAAACGCCAAGATGTTTTCTCTCCAGTTAGAAACGCCCTCTGTTTTCCTGCCTGATTGACTGCAATTAGGTTTAAGATTTTTTTTAGCAATGTGTTGTTGCTAAAAATAATTGTGAAAAACAATCTACTAGAACATTTTTCTTTTACCTTTTAGGTTTAAAAAATATATTGCACAATATTATTGGCAGTAATCAGTCTAGAAATAACCAAGGGAAAAGGAAATAAGTTTTAAAGTAAATCTGGTTGCTTTGAAGATTATTACGCATAAATTACTGGAAGGAAGTTGTAGAATCACCCCCAAATTAATGTCTTTACCTTATATTTACTTATACCTTTTATAAAGGATCAAAAAACTGTGGTATAAACAATGGAATATTACGCAGCCTAAAGAAAGAAGAAGCTCATATCCTTTGCAACAGCATGGATGGAACTGGAGAGCATTATGTTAAGTGAAATAAGCCAGGTAGTGAGGGACAAATACCATATGATCTCATCTTTGTGGAACCTAATAAACAAAACAAACAAACAAGCAAGCAAAGTATAACCAAAGACACTGAAATTAGGAACAATCTGATAGTAACCAGAGGGGAGGCGAGAGGGGATAATGGGAGGGAAGGGGGGAGGGTTTTCAGGAACAACTATAAAGGACACATGGACAAAACCAAAGGGTGGGGGTGGAAGCAGGGGAGGGAGGTGGGGAGGGCTGAGGTGGGGGAGGGTGGTGAGGGGTAAATGCAGACAACTGTAATTGAACAACAATAAAATAATTTAAAAAAAACAATAGCCCTGGCTGGTGTAGCTCAGTGGATGGAGTGTGGGCCTGGAAACCAAAGGGTCGCCAGTTTGATTCCCAGTCAGGGCACATGCCTAGGTTGCAGGAGGGGGCATGTGAGAGGCAACCACACATTGATGTTTCTCTTCCTCTCTTTCTGCTTCCCTTCCTCTCTCTCTAAAAGTAAACAAATAAAACCTTAAAAATATATCAAAAAGAGAATAGAAAATAATAGTTAAGAAAAATGTTAAGTAAGACAAAAGAAAAAGTATATCAGAACAAATCTCATTTAAGAAAAACATTGAGGTGTTAATAGACAAGGAAATATTTTTGCGGGGGTGATCAGGGGACACCGAGAACTGGCTTCCTGGGTCTCCCTGCCTGTGCCCTTCAGACACAGGTGATCTCAAAAGTGACGGAAGAGCCATAACTTGGAGTTTCTTGAGGGAGAACACCAAATCTGACAGAGATACAAGTTGCCCCTTTATTTATTCACATATTTTCTAAGACTCCAGCTGATGCTCGAATCTACGGATAGTATTTAAGCTGTATATAGTGTTTCTTCCTGTACATGCACACCTAAGACAACACTTAATTTATGCATTAGGCACAGTAAGAGAATAACAAAAACAACGGGCAGCGCATTAGATCACTTACAGCAAGGCAGGGCAATGCGCGTTCCCTGAGTGTGGCGTCATGAAGTGAAGTAGGGGTGACGTGACCAGGACGGTCAGGCCGGCCAGTGAAATGGCAACTACGAGACAAAGGCCAGGGCAGAGTGGAGACACCAGACAGCAGGACGACTCAGTCCTGGCAGGACAGGGTAAGGCAGTGGGAGATTTTATAACGCTTCTCAGAAAGGTGTGTGATTTAACACTTAGGAATGGTTTACTCCTGGAAGTTTCCATTTAGTGTTCTCGGGCTGGGGGTGACCGCGGGTGACAGAAATTATAGAAAGCAAGGCCTCAGATAAGTGTGAATACTGTATGTAATTTTAAGTGAACAAAAAAATCTAGCCTCTTGGGAAACTAAAAGAGTATCTTTTTCCCGTCTTAAGAGAATTAAATTGGACTATCAATTTTTCTTCAGTGTTTTTTTTTCTCTGTTTGATCCTTTTGAGCTACTTGTTTTGGAAATACTTGGAAATGCTGAATATTTTAAAGTTTATTTTAGAAAGGAGAAGCAGGTCCCTCTTTACACACACACACACACACACACACACACACACACAGACACACAATGCTGCCAAAACATCAAATAAAGATTATCTAAGCACATAGATTTAGGGGACTACGTTATTGGCCACAGTTGGTGACCAATACATTCCTACCATTTTAATAAATATGAAGTTATTTATTCCACATACGGCTGCTTTATCCTGGATTAAAGCTGTCTTCACAGCTGGAAGAATGTTGTTCATTTCGAAAATACTCTGACATTTCTTCCTCCCTTTTAATCTTTCCACTGAAGTCAAGACTTGTGAAGTTTAAAAGATTGTTCTTTCAACTCTGAGGGAAGAATGAAACTTTTGTGAAAAGCAGAAAATTCGAAGGTAGAATCTCCTTGCTTCTTAAACGGTGGTAAAAGAAAATTGCTGTTTAACAGAAAACATGGAGTTATAGAAATCCTATTGTCCTAGTCGGTTTTTATCCATTGAGGAAGGAAATGGGACAACTGAGAGCAAGGTGACAAGAGCAGTTTGGATGTTTTGAAACTGGTTTTCATCACACACACAGTAGGTACGTGTAGTGATGAATGTGTTAATTAACTTGATTGTGTAAGCATTTATATATAATCATCTTCAAAAAATCATATAGTGCAACCTAAATATACATACTTTTTACTTGTCAATCATATTCCAAAAAAGTATGAAGAAAAAGGTAATCCTGATTAAAGAAAATCAAAGCTAATTCAAAATGCCCAAAACTAAATAACAAAGATGAAAGTTTAACACGAATGATCGCAGAAAATTTAGCAACATACATTTGAAGCTTTTCTTCAACCCTTCCACTAAAACTCACTTGTCAACAAGCAAAATAGTCTGTTGCAGTGATTCGTTAAAAAGAATCATTTTCTTGGTAAATTTACAGATCAGTTTCTCTTAGCAAAACACGTAGAGCCCAGATAAACTGCTATGTCTTTTGAAATTGTTGTCACATAAAACTTTGAATTTCCACTTCCAATAGCATGGAGGACCTGATACAAATAAACCCTGCATAAAATAGTCCCTCTATACTAGCAAAAGTATTCTACATATATTCATCTCTAAGCTTAAGCCGTTTGTTTTGTTTGAAATCATTCAAGTTCTAAGGGAAGATGAACTGTTTCATTTGACAGGGATGATTTACTATGTCATATTTACGTTTCAGAGAGGAGAACGGTTCAACAAAGGTCATCGGGTACGCTAGTGTTGCTTCCTGTTCTATTTTAATTAACGCTTTCTACAAGAAATTACATTCATTTGTTGTTTTTTTAAGACTGTAATTTGACTGATTTGGAGAGCAGAACTGACATCATCTTAAATTCTTTGGTGCTCAGTCTTTTTTATTTCCCATATTTTGGTTTTATAACAGTGTGAATTCAATTTGCAAGGTGCTGTAATAGAACAAAGGTAATTATGAAGGATGTGTCAGCTTCCGTTAAAATATTACTACTTTATTGAGCCTCTTGAAAAAATATTTCTTGCCATGATTGTGGTGAAAGAAATCGTATTTTTATAAATCTCTTTTTGGAGGTAAAACATATCTAAAGAGCATGTTGTTACACAATAATATGCAAATAATAAATAAAAACATACAAAATAATTTTCTGCTTTGGCTCGTATACAATCGAAGGATGTAGGTATAGTTATGTATTAGTCTCACTGGAAATAGAAGACAGAAACAAAAAAAATTTATATGCATACTTACTTGTACATGTTAAAACATAAAATTCACACATGTTATTCTGCAATAGCTCATTTTCAAATGTTTTACCCTATGTAGAAATACACACAGGAAGTTTTTTCTCTAAAGTTATTCCCTATTTTCAATCTCCATTGGCTATAATATGCTTTTTATTTTTGTCATATGGTATATATTTAAGGCTGTGAAAACAAAATGTTGGGTATCTACTTATGACACAATCACTGTATTCCTCTCTATTCTGTTATTTACGGTTTTGTTTTTTAACTTGATTAGCACAACTCTTGCCAATCGCTTCCCATGGTTCTCCGAGGTGTCTTTTGCAGGGGTTAATCTGTTTCTCTTTCCCACGCGGCTGGGGCTGGGTTTTCGTGATTCCAGGCAGGTGCCTCTGCTATGCCAACCATATTTCCCCCCAGACTGCTCCAAAGCCTAGGCATTGGCACTGGGGGGTGCTTAAGAACCCTGTGTCCCAAGATTCCAGCCACATTCTCCAAAGCAGCTTTAACAGAAATCTCAATGTAATCTTTTCTTGGTTATCTATTGCTATGTAACAAATCATTTCAAGATTCCATGTCTTATAACTGAAACAACAAAAAACCTACTTTCCCCCCGCATCTGTAATTTGGGCAGGACTTGGTGGAAATGGCTGGTCTGGGCTTTACAACGCATCAGATAGGGCAGCTCCATGAGACCAGAAGACCCACCACCGGAAGAGCTTACTCACACCTTTGGAAATCGGGCGTTGACTGGGAGTTCTTCCCCCCGTAGGCTGCTTAATGGGGTTTCACAGGGTGGCCCCTGCATTGCTGGAGCAGGGTGGCGGGTCTAAGACAAAGTGCCCCAAGAGACTGGAGGTGAAACCGTACTAGCAGCGCTCTCTGGGGAAATGGAGACAATGGACTGGATATATATTGAAAGAGATTTATTATAAAGACTTCATGCCTGCAATTATGGGGGCTGGGAAGTCTCATGATTTGCCGTTTGCAAGCTGGAGACCCAGGAAGGCTGGCGGTGTAATTCAGTCAGAGTTCAAAGACCTGGGACACCCCGCTGAGGGCAGGAGAAGCAGGTCTGAGCTCACTCACCCAGCCAGGACTGGCTGAGCTCTTCCCCTCTCAGCCTTTATGTTCAGGCCCCCAGTGGACTGGAGGGGGCCAACCCCCACTGAGGAGGGAAAACTGCTTTCCTGAGTCCACCGACTCAAATGATAATGTCTCTTAGACACACTCTCATAGACACACCCAGCAGTAATGTGTAGCCAGGTATCTGGGTCCTCCATGGGCTAGTCAAGTTAACACATGAAAGTTACCATCATGGGAAGCTGCCTGTTTCTTTGGACTCAGAAAATAGCAAACTCCGCCATATTCTGTTGGTCCAGTAGTCCCAGGAGCCCATCCAGATATGCTGCGAGGTTCCCCACCTCAGGAAGGCACAGCATCAGGAACCTTCTCTCAGCTCCCACAGTCCTCCACTCAGGAGGGGATGCGAGAAGTGTTTTCATCCATCATTAATTCTTACTGGTATTCTTGTAATATCAACTGACTAATAATAAGTTACTGTCCTGTTTACATTTTTCTTTACAAATGGTAAAGCTGGGACATAAATGAGGAACTTAATGTTATCTAGCTTTTCCAATGAACTTGCAGATTGAAAACAACATGTTGGATTGTATTCCAGAATATTTCACAAGTAAATAAAAAAATACCCATTTGCTTAATTTCACTTAAAAATATATCATATTTTGAAACCCTATCATAGATTCTATGGCACACTCAGCCAAATCTTTATCTGACCTTGAAGCTGACACCTCACGGGCAGTATAGGCTCTGGGGTATTTATCACCCATTTGTGTTTTGAGTTGGATCACTGGCTACAATTTTTTTTTATACTTTTCATGGGCATCTTGAAGCTCCTTAAGTCACACAGAGAACTTTTCTTCCTCATTTGTATGTGATAATCTCACTCATAAAGCTGCTTCGACAAATCAATGACTCTTCAATTCTTATCTTTGGTCCTTAGCTCCCCATCTTAGCTCCTTAGCTCCCCATCTCAGCTCCAGACTTGCCTCCCTAACAATTCCGCTTAAAAGCCTAAACACAGCTCAGATGTTTCCAAGATGATTTATATTGTCTGCCCCCAAATCTGGTCTCCCTCTTTCCCATAGTGTTGCATAAACCAGAATTAGGGCCCGTTTTGACAATCCTGCCCCCCGCAGTCCCTGTACTGTGTTTATGAATTTGTCCCCCACACTGGAGACCCCGCCAAGTCAGTCCCACAGAGGCGAGGCTTACGCTGCTTCTTGTCACTTCTCCCCCTGTGCCTGGCACGATGTCCACAATGCCGGTGCTCAGTAGTTTTTGCTGAATACAATAATTGTCCCTGATTTTCTCTTTATTTTGGAAACATTTTTTTATAAATTCATAAAAGCAAAAGAGTTCTGAAGAGACTATAAAAGGAAACAGGTAAGAATATATCTTCTCAAGTTGTAACATTTATAGAGATGAATCAGAGATCAGTAGGCATCGTTAAGGACAAAAATATATATTTGTGGAAAGAATTACATCTTATAGATATCAGGGCTGTTTTAAGATTCTTTAGGGATTACACAGGCTTTTTTCCCAAAGGAAGCACTAAATTTAGGACACCTCTGAATTCACATCACAAAAGTAGTAAGGAGATTTTATAGTTCAGTCACCAGCAGAGAGAAACGGCAAAACAGCACAAAGGCCTGCTGCGCCCACAGTGTAAATCATGGAGCAAGAATAAGATTTTCCGTTCTCTATATGATCGGTGTAGCTGAAAGGATGTCCTCCGAGACAGCAACACAGAAGTAGACAGGCCATTCGGATGCCGTTAAGTACTGATGGGCCAGGTGCGATTATTGTTCCCTTTCCTATTTATCAAGGTTCAAGTAACCTCGTAATGTTTTTATCACTTTCTGTCAGGAAATCACTTCTCTAGTCTCCAGGTAGGATTTCTTTGCCCCTAACTTTCTTTAAAAAGTGGGTCTGGACAATTCCTTTTCACTTGTCCTTGGCTCCAGTGAGTTCTGATAGCCCGAAGCTGAGAAATAATTTTGTTTGCTTTTCTGTTTTTTCCAGTAAATTGTCAGGGTTTTGAGACGGAATATTGTGTCATATACACCCTCGTATCTCCAGTGCTTAGCACAGTTCCGGACACACGGTAGAAGACTGATCTATGTCTACTAATGAAAAATAAATAAATAGAACATAATCAACAAGAGAAAAAAGCAAACAAAATATAACCAGAGTCATTGAAATGAAAAACAACCTAACAACAGTCAGAGGGGAGGGGGAGGGGACAGTGGGGAGAAGGGTTTCCGGGAACTACTACAAAAGGACACACGGACAAAACCAAGGGGGAGGCTGGAAGCAAGGGAGGGAGGTGGGAGGGGTGGGAAGAAAATACAGACAACAGTAATTGAACAGCAATGGAACAATTTATGGGAAAATAAATAAATAAATAAATAAAGGGAATGTGGTATCCAGAGAAAATTTAGGAAATAAAAACACAATGCCTCTCCGAGGGAGAAACACAGAAATAACAGAGAGTGATAGCATATGAGGAAAGCAATAGGAAGAATTTGAAGTCAAGAGCTTACTTTAATTCTTTTGCAGATTTCTATTTATTATTTTACTCTGTTTGTGAGAAAATACACTCACCAGACATATTTTCATTTTATTAAGTGCAGTATTTTTTGAGCATTTGGGCCACAACTTGTATTTGGAAATATATTATGCCTAAAAATTTAGTATCCAAATACACACAGAGACACACAGACAGACCCGTACACACACCTGTAAAGTTTCATCAATGATATGCATCTTACTTCATGTGACGCGTTTCAAGATTTTGCCAGTATAGTCCCTCCTGTTGTCTCTTGTGTTGCACGTTGATTTCACAAGTCATTAGTGGGTTGTGACCTGCAGCTTGAAGGGAGAGGAGACGGGAAGTGTTTTGGATGCGCAGAGCCATAGCAGAGGACTCTATGAGCAACAATTTGCGGTGTTAACCCTGCACCGTAGAGCCTCGTCAGCTGTCCCAGGGGAAGCTCCAGCTACAGCAGGTGACATGAGGAGTCCCAGGTCTTTAAATGGATGGGGCCCAGGCTTTTGCGGAATGTCTGCCCATGGCAAGGTCGCGAGAGCCATGTAAGGAGGCTTCTGGACTCACTTAACCATTTTTGATTCAGGTAAATAGTTCAGGTAAATGACTTGGAGTCATTGTGTCTTGAATGAGTCCAAAATATGTTATAGGGGACAAAGGACATAGTTGGTTGATGCCTGATTTATGAGTATTAAATAAATATTTTTTCTTATCAAAATTCCCTTTTAAAACTAACTTATTTGTTGTGATTATATTCTTCCTTACTAAGTTTTGCATACTGATTTAATATCATGAAGAAAGATTTTATGATGTGTAGTATGTAACTCAGTTTTGAACTAAAACACCGTTAGGTATTATCTTTTTTTCAGACAACATTATTGATATAAGAAAAAGTTGAAACTCATTACAGAATTTATTTAATATGAAATTTATTTTAAGTTAGGTCTCCCACAGCTGACCTCCTGTGACCTATTAGTGAATAGATGTTTATTTGAGCATTGACTACATTTGACTACATTAAAATTCAACTTTAAATAAAGGGGTATCTTTCTCCATATGTTCTGTGATTA
The DNA here is from genome assembly GCA_004027475.1 of Anoura caudifer. Taxonomy (NCBI): domain Eukaryota; kingdom Metazoa; phylum Chordata; class Mammalia; order Chiroptera; family Phyllostomidae; genus Anoura; species Anoura caudifer. The sequence continues at coordinate 27,033 of PVKU01004475.1, read as the reverse complement.
ATCTCATGTTAATATATATGTTATATATATAACATGTTATAATATATGCAACTTCCATTCACCCCTCTTGACCACTGACATCCCTTTCTGGGCTTTCTCCCTCTCCCACTCCTCACTCGTCCGCCCTGGAATCTTCTCCCAACAAACTACCTGCACCCAGCTCCTGTTGCATGAAGTGTTTTAAGGGAAGCTCACTTAAGAAATTCATTTTACTGAATTACCAATGCACTTCCAAATGGCACTTTGTATTTGTGTAATGGGCCATTTTCTAATGCAAATATTACTTTAAGTGGAATCTGGGGATATCCCTTTGTCTCCATTTTGTAGAAATGTCAGAAAATCTATAGCTGGAATCACAGCAGCGATTGTTAAATACAATTTATTTTCTATGTGAAGAAACTAAGGACCAGAAAATTGAAATTTACGTGATACTCAAGGGCCAATACTAATTAGTAACTGAGCAAGAATCTTTTCCAGAAAATGTTATCCATGGTCTTGAATGTGTTTTAACTGGAGATATTTTGTTTTTATAGAGAGACAACATCAAAATAAAAGTTTAGAGATTCTGCTTAGTTTCCAAAAGAATAACCACTTATTATCTTAATTTCCTGTACTCTTTGCCTTATAATGCCATTTATAATTTTAAGTGGTCTTTTCCAAAAGTCATTATTTGATATTTGGAAACACAAATTGATTCACATGAAAGAGTCCATGTAAGTACACATCGCCCTAAATCAGCAGCAAACCATCAAACTTGCTTTGAGAAATAACATTATTTCATTCATTGACTGCTCCTTCAGCTGTTTTCTCCTTCCTATCAATTTTCAGTGTCTTGAACGACAGTCTTTCTAAGGTTCCAAAGCTATAATTAATAAAGCCAACCTCTCTGTGATATACAAATCATATATCATAGAAATATATACTGGAAACCTATTTGACCACATGAAGCAATGTCACCCCAATACGTTTAATTTAAAAGATATACATGAAGACATTTAATTTAAAAGATACGCATGAAGACAAACGTATTCAGGGTATGTTTTCAAATCAGCTCAGGGGAAAAACAAACTCCAGACGCCACTGCCCTGGCTGAAAGCTCTCAGCTCTCTCTGCTGTGGTGAAGCAGCTACATTGCCATTTCCTTCTTTTAGCCAGAGTTGGACTCCGTGAATTCTGCTCGAGGTTCAAAACATTTTGGGGTCATCCCAACATTGGGGTAGAGTTTATTTCCAGAATTTGAGGACATTCTCTACAGCTATCTCCTTTCCCAGAGTGTTTTTTTTTTAAGTATCTATTTCCTCACTTGAGGAAATGTTTATTGATTTTAGAAAGAAAGGAAGAGAGAGAGAAACATGGATGTGAGAGAGAAACATCGATTGTTTGCTTCCCACGCATGCCCGAACTGGGAAACAAACCGGCAGCCTAGGTTTGTGCCCCGAGTGGGGATGGAGCCCGCAAGCGTTTGGTGTGCAGGGTGGCACTCGATCAGCAAAGCCACCCTGCCAGGGCCTTTCCCAGAGTTTCAGTGTTACCTTCAAGCTACTGAGCTCCCCTTAAAATATTCGTTCTGATTCCTAAAAACCGTGTAAGTTCCTAGCTTATCTGAGTCTTCCCTCAGACAGGAAGTCATAAAAATTAGAAACAGCCTTCTTCCTTGTTCTTCTTTTTACTATCAACTCCTCTCCAGTTTCTTCTTGTTTTTTCCCCCCACTGTTTTATGTCTTTGCATAGTTGATTTTCAAAACATTTTTCCAGCTTTTGTGGTTATCACTGGAAGAATTGGTTTGGTAAGAAACACCTGTCACTGGAAGTGGAATACTAGTTCTGTCTGGGTTGTTTTATCAGCCCATGAGAAAATATTTTTCTGCTAGCTGATTTGGATTTGATCCTCCTAAAACTTTGCTAACACCATGGGCAGATATTAATAAAAATCTCTAATAAGTTTTAGACCTTACCTGCTTTTATTTTATCCAATTCACTTAACTCGTAATAACCCACTGAGCATTTCTTCATTGGTTACATATTTATTTATACAATTGATTTAGCTCTTTCCACAGTTCTATAGCATCAAATGTTTAAAATTATACATTTTTTCTGGCTCTACTAACTCTCACAAGCGCTTATGTCAGTAATATATTTCCTTTTCAACAACTTTCCTTGCTTTTACAAGGTCGTTGGTCTATCATTTGTCTAAGATATCAATATTCTTTTCATTAATGATTTAATTTTATAAATAACTAACTTATTTTACACAATTCCTCTTGAATCTTCCACCTCCATGTACCTACTTAATTCCACATTAGAGTTTAGGTGCCATTTTTATTTAATATTATTTTAAAATTTCAAAACTAATTAAAACCCCAGCCAATTCAAGTATCTCTATTGCTCTCCCAGCTGAAAATAAAAGCAAAAACACAAAACTCTTTTATAGCCAATAATTCCAATCTGCAGCTTAAAAATTCCAGTAGTATATTGAAGATAATTCATTTTTATCATTTTAGGTGTTTTTAAATTTAAGAATACTTACAAGGCAAGTAAACTGTGAAATGCCAACTCAGTAGCTTACACCCTGTAAGATGGCCATTGGATGATAATAAAATCCACAACATAAATTAATGACTTTGTAGTTTATCAAAACAAATCAAAGGTAGTAACCCTTGTTTTCTAACTTGGAAAACTAATTATTATAGAAATTCTTATATTTCCTAGTCCACTTCCTTGCAGTTGTCAGATATCATGGTGAAAACCTATCAACTCCCAGTTACAAATTTTAATAACTGCCACAAGGGGCGCTAGGGGGCAGGACAAAACAGGATGGGGCTCTTCAGTCAGGAGGGACCAAGAGGCATACTGAACTGTCGCTTAAACAAGGGGTATTTGTGATAAATATTCAACCACACAGAGAAGGGTCAGTGAAGAAAGGGAGTCAAAGTACCGAAAACCACCAGTGGCTCAGCTTTTAACAAGGGATCTTTTTAAATGTCTGCACTCTAGGAAGGGAGGGAAGACATGAGCTCAGGGAAGTAGGAATGAGATACAGAAACTGATTTTGGGGGTGATCAGGAGCCAGATCATAATAGGACCTGCTGGTTGACATGGAGTATTTAGATTTTATTATAAATACCATGACAAGCCCTTGAATGATTTTTAGTGGAGGAATGATAGGACATGATCTCAGTTTATATAGAAACAGTCTAGCTTCTAAATGGAGAATGGACAAATGATACATCCGAAGTAAAACGGGAGATGTACAAGTTAGTTGTTGCAATTTCAGTTGTGTGTTCTTTCCCCAGCTGAAATCATGGGTACTCACTCCTGTAGCCTGTCCCTCAAAGAGTCATACTTATTCTTCCAAATCTTTAGCCATCTGGTCCAGATTTGTTAAATGAAGTTTTTTTTTATCTCAGAGGGTTTGGTAACCACAGTAACACAGCATACAAACTGTCAGTCATCTGGGCTGTTTCTAAGTGCTCACTTTGTCAGAATTAAGCCTGGATAAAACTATTAGTTGAGAATCAAAAGTCATGTTCTCTAATAGATTTTTCCGTAAAGTTTGCTATCTTCTACGGAACGAATGTCAAACAGACTGGACAATTGCATTTAGTTTTAAATATATGTAATAGTTACCAGGGTTTTACAAGTCTAATATATTACATTAAATAACGTGCCCCCGGTTCAGATTTGACCTGTCTTGTATTTCTCACACTGGGATGATAAACTAAAATTTAGAGCTTTCTCTCTCAGTCTCTGGAGTTTCTTTATAGCCCTACAGTCTATTCCTGAGTGTCGTTGTTAAGGAAAAAGAATTTTCATTCTGACAATGCTGATATCCTTTGCATTTTCTACAAATGAATGAAAGGAAGATACTGTGTGAAAGGATTTGATTTGTAACACAATAGCTATTTTTCCTCAGCTAAACATGAGAACATGGAACAAATTTACATTAAGTGTGTGCTCTTAGGAAGGAAGAAATAAGCATTTGGATTTGAAATATGTTGAACACTATTTTTATGAAGGCAAAATCGTTTCATTCAGCTGTGATTTTAGTTCTAACTAACAAAGACTCCAAGCATTCATTTTCTACTTCTGGCTTTCTTGTTGGTTAAACCTTAAATCTTCCACATTGTCCCTTTCTTTCCTGCATGATAGATTTCAGACAATAGTGGTTCTGCTGTTAAATTTTACAGCTCAGTGGCAATAAAATATCAAGGATGCTATTTCATGGCCTTTTAGCAATGTAGATAGATGGATTTTGAACAGAGGAATGTATCTGGTCATGTAACTCATCTAACAAATGCCCTCACTTAATTGGTGACAAATCTATTAGCTGCACAACGCAAGCTTCAAATGGATTTTGTATGTCCATCCTACTGATAGTTTTGGGGTTATTTTTTTTTCTTCTGCCAATGAAACATCTGAAAGGTACCAAAAGGTTAAACCATTGGTGGTCATGGTGAATAGGGAACATTTGAATACCAGATGGGGGGATAAACCACAAATGCGCAGCTTGAATAGCTGCTTGGGCCCCAGGAGACAGAATAATGGACTGGAGCATAGCTGTGTCTCATTTGCTAAAACACATGTTACCTTTCTTGCTGTCAGTGAGAAGGGATTCTGGTAGCATGACTAGAACTGCCGCAATAAAAGAGCACTATAGCTACAGAGACGGTGTCTTGTTCTCATTGTCTTTCTACTTGTTTTGGTGATTATCCATGACCCTGAACTCCTTTCCTTACATGGTATTTGTGTTAGACGAGGCAATATGGCTCCCAATGATTGTTCTGACAATAAAAGAAATTACTTCATATTTAAAGTCCGCTGCATAGATCAGTCTGCATGTCAGCCTACTCTATTCCTTCACGCTGTGAAGAAATTAGGTTGCTTTTGGTTGTGGCAAAATGAAAAATCTAACTCCAATTGCTTTTATAAAAGAAAGAAATATAATATTGATTCCTATAAATGAAAGTCTAGAGAGTCACCTTCACAGTTGACTTAATTATCGATGGCTTCAAGCCCCATTTAATCACGTGTCTTCTCCGTCTTCAGTGAGCCTGGTCTTAACCTCAGCGAGCCTGCCTTCACCACAGCCCCTCCCAACAGCCGCAGGAATTTCAGGTGGCCCATTGAATGAGAGAGGCTTTCCCTTCCTGTTCACTTCACTTGCAAGTGGAGAAATATTGCAGAAGCCCATCAGCAAATTTCTGACTCCTGATTGGCTCAGGTTAACTCGAATGTTAACTCCAAAATGATGCTTTTGGTGTGGGGAGCCCCCCACACTGATTCGTGAACAAATCAGTGGGGAATATCAGGACATTTCCAAAACTGACTTTAAATAATTGAAAACCACCCAGAATAATATGGGGATATCTAACATGATGGCAATGTGCCCCTATTCCCGCCCTAAAAAAGGGGGGTTTCTGTTTGCAGGTGAACAAAATGCCATCATTAGGATAGAGAGTTTCATTGAGCAATGGGGCAGGCAGAGAATAGGCAGTTTCCTTCTCTGTGTGACCCTCTCATTGCTTTGGACTGCGCCTTATTTTTATTCGCCCTAATATGCAGCTTTATTTATTTATTTATTTATTTATTTATGGTAATGTGTAACCTACCCAATCATTATATACTTCTGAGCATTTGACATTGCTGATCATGGATGAAGCATTCTTGCTAACCTTTCTAAAAAAAATAGAGATAAGTAACAAATTCTTGTCAGTATCATCGGCTTCCTATTGTAAGGAATTCATGAGTTCACAAGTTATTCTGAACATTGTCAGCATCAAGGATAAGTGAGTCAGAACAGAGTATAGTATGGAGTTTCCACTTCAATGGAAATTAAGTTCGAATGTCTGAAAATAAAGTATAATAAACATGGAGGAATTGACAAGAGATAAAGAGAGATGAACAGGAAGCAATGAATTATTATGCCCAAGGCCCTGTTTTTCTTATCTGAAATGGTCTGCGTAGGTACTGCCAACTCCAACATGCTAACGGCCAGTGACTGCAGCCCTACCAGTGAGCGGCCGGCCTGCCGGGAACGAGAACGAGGTGTGCCTCCCAGGGCCCCTTGTCCTCCTTGGCACGTAAATACCTCATCTCAGCCTCCTCTTGATAATGTCCCATGTAATTTTTAACATAATATCATGATTTTTCTTAAAAAATTTCCTTAGAAAACATCTTTTAAGTTTTTTTAATATTTTTTGTATTGATTTTAGAGAAAGAAGGAGGAAGAGAGAGAGTCGAAAACATCAATTCGTTGTTCCACTTATTTGCACATCCATTGGTGGATTTTTTTGTCCGTGCCCTGACCAGGGATTAAACCCACAACCTTGGCATATCAGGATGATACTCTAACCAACTGAGGTACCTGATCATGGCCAGAGAGCATCCTTTAAGACTTGATAATTCATAAGCACCAAGATAAAATGGATACATTTAACATTACTTCTTTAACCAGGGCTTCGTTTTTCATAGGAACAAGAAGGGATTCTAAATCACTGCTTTCCAGTAGAAACATAATGTGATCCACAAATGCAATCCAGAGATTATTTTAAATTTTCAAACAGTCAAACATTAAAAAATAATTGATATTAGTATTAATCATAGATTCTATTTAAGCCAACATACATGTCAATATATAATTAAAATTAAAAATTACTAATGGGATATTTAACATTTTTTGTACTAAGTCTTCAGATTTGGCATGTATTTTACATGTATAGCATATCTCAGACACATTTTAAGTGTTAAATAGCCACATGTGTTCAGTGGCCACCTAACTGAATGACATCTTAGCTCGACTTGTGGCATCATTGAAAAATAGGGTATATATCAGGGTGGATATAGAACAGGAAGAAAGGAAACTGTTTTAGCTCAAGATGCCATGACAAAGCACCATAGACTAGGTGGCTTTCACAACAGAAATTTATTTTTTACAGTTCTGGAGGCTGGAAAATCCAAGCTCAAATGCCAGAATTATCAGGTTTTGAAAAGCACTCTTTTCCTGGCTTCTAGTTGCCCACCTTTGAGTTAAGTCATAGCTATGTCCTATGCCCTTGCATGGGGAAGAGAGACAGAGAGACAGAGAGAGAGAAGCTCTCAGGCATCTGTCCTCACAGAAGCACAGATCCTATGATAAAGAACCCACCCTCACTAGCTCATCTAACCCTAGTTATTTCCCAAAGGCCCAATCTCCACAAAGCATCACACTGGGGGTCCATAACACTGCTGCTATCATTACTGAATAGCCAGTGGGGTACAGCTGCCCATTGCCACCCTCCAGGCAAAATTCTGGAGGCAAACAAAGGTTTGCTGATAGAGGAAAGGAGTCTTTATTCAAAAGCTACAGGATTTTGGAATAATAGCTTTCCACAGGCATTAGTCACTTAAGCCTATCAATTACTGCCAAACTCTTTAACTTTTCATTTGCAGCTTTAATAACATAAGTTTGTCAATTAAGTCTCAAATCTTTAAGTCCTGAGTTCCTCCATCATTCCCCATGTTAGTAATAATTATCTTATTTCTACAGAATTAGTTTACAAACTAAAACAACTTAAGATACAAAGGCTACACAACTTTGGAAGGATGTCAGGCTTCTGTCTCACAGCCCGTCCCTGTAGAACATCGAAGAAGAACAACCCTGCCCCCTCTGCCAGGCCAGCCTGATCATGAATTTCTCCTCCCACCCAAAATACCATCCTTTGGGAAATGCAGGCATCCTTGAGGAAGAGAGCCACCTTCAATTTTAAATCTTCTGGCCCATAATTCCATGCGCTCCAGAGGCCTTCAGCTTCTCGTCCAATCCTGTCCTAGGCTGTTTACCATCGCCTCAGGCAACCTCCTCCTATGGGCTAGGCTGTCCCTATGCCCCCCATCCACCCCCAATCCCCACCCCCCACCCCCACCAGCGATCTGATCAGATCTCTCTGTATCACTGGGGTTCTATATAATTGTAATTACTCTCCTGGCATGTACGTTCAGGTTCATCATGATCCTGCTTATGCTTTTCCTCGGCTTTTAGGAAAGAATGTTTCATTGAGTTTCCTTGTTTTTATTGATCCTTTTATACATATCTGTAACTGAAGAATATAAAAGGAAAGATTGTTGAAAGAGTGAAGTAGAAATACATGCTCTCCTAAAATGTGCTAATGAGAAACTAAATAGAAATGGTTTTACCTGGGAAATAGCCCTATTCTCTTTGGTCTACTTATCTTATTTAGAGTTTTTAAAGTAGAAATGGAGAAATTATCTTAATTAGGAAATATTTTAATTAAGTAGAAATAGATCATTTGGGATAAATTAGTGGACTGATTTGTGGTTTAACTTTCCAAGCACAGGTTTTTTTTGTTGTTGTTGTTTCCTAACCTCCTGGAACTTGTATTATATCTCTTGTAGCAATTTACTTTCTGCAGCTTGCAAAACAGGTTAATGAGATAAAACTGCTTTAATATCTGAAAAAAATAGCTTTCTTCAAGTAGATCACTATGAAGGCCAAGCCAACAATTTAAATTGGACCAATGCTCAGGTCTCCTGGTTCCTAATGCAGTGTTTCTTCGCTGTGTAATGATGATCCATCCAGATCACTGAAGTATAATGACCTGTCAGTGTTGAGGTATTGCTGATAAAGCACAGCTGAGGCTTGGTGACGAGGGTAGGTAGATGAGCTCCAACATCGGAGCCCCCCCTTTCCCGCCAGTTCATTTGCTATCAGCGGCCAATGAGACCCTGCCACGTAACAGGTGCTGGACAAATGGCTCTACCTTCGGCCCGTGAAATCTCCAGAAAATAGAGAGCAATTAAACGAGATGAATTTTCCTTTTAATAAATAGGCCTTCATATGCATCTAAGTTATTAAATGAACACTTTAAAGCCAGCCTATTTTTGAGGGGGAAAAGAAAATAAGAATGAGAAAGAGGAGAAAGAGGAAGATTGAGGGTAGGGAGGAGAAAAGTATGAGGAAGAAAATCTAGATCTTATAATCCTAGCCATTTATAGAAAAATCTTCAGTTTTGTACAGATTCAGAAGTTGGACAGGTTAAGGGCACTTAGGAAACATTATGGATGTTGACAGATAAACTAAATTAGCAAATTATTCTTCTCTACTCTTTATTTATAAAATTAGAATCCTCAAAAACACTCACAATAATAATCTTCCTGATTCACAAGCATCAAATTAGCCAAATATCCATCTGTAGGAAGTGAAGTAATTTTCTAAAATCACTAAAATGAATCATTTAGATGCTTTAATGAAACTAAATAAATCTAAAGTATTACAATTTTAATTATCCCAAGTAACTTCTATTATTTTCACATTTATCATTTAAGGAATAAAAAAATAAGGATTGAAAATTGTTATTTAGACAAAGTGTTAATAGATTTATCTTTAAAATATTATTCAATCATACTGCTAATTCAAAAGATAAATTGGTTTTAAAAAATGGATGATACATTAGGTGAAGGACTCCATTTAATTCATTGCCAGGGGCAATATTTTGACTGCTTCTTTCTTTTGAAAAGCACTATAATATATAATTGGAATTGTGTTTATAAAAATGTACATTTTTTTCTACCATTCCTATTTTAATAAGCCAATGAGAATGGTACAGTTTTTTTCAAAAGTTTTTAGGTCTCTAGTGTAGAGGATGAAAGTCAACCAAATATTGTACAATTAAGTTGTAAAAATGAAGTTTAAAAAACTAATTAGGAGGATTAGTTATGAAAGTAAGTTCAGAGAGCAAAGTTCCATATTTTGTCAAAATTAGTGTGGGCCTAACAGTATAGGGGTGTAATTACTACAATTCTTCCTCTTGACTCACATTGGATTTATGCATTCACATTTTTGAGTACTTGCAATATGCACCACATCCTTGACTTGTTTCCTCATTTAATCTCATGACCAAATTACTTTAGTTCTGATATTCAATATGATACGAATTTTGTAGATGAGGAAACCGAGGCTACGGGAGGAAAAGCAAATTTCCCAAGGTCAGAGAGTTAGTATCTGTTCATTCTGACCCAAGTGGGTATAACTGCAGAGGTGAAGCTCTTAAAAATCTTGCTAAATTTCCTCATTATTTCTTCCAGATCTTAATCATGAATAATTATTTGGAATACTTGCTGTTGCTTATACCCAGAAAAAATTACACATTAGGATAAATAAATTGTACCCATCATTTCCCACAAGTAAGAAATAATTCATTCTTTGAGAATGAATTATGTGTGCCATACCCTTTAACATACTAAGAGACCACAATTTTTTTCTCATTCAAAAAATAAACATTGAAACAGTTTCATTGCCATATTAAGTTCTAAGACTTACTTAAAGAAACTAAAGCTTGGCCTTTCAGATTATGGAGATTATGATTAATGTTAGAATTTCAATTTTCTTTAGGAGTGATAGGGCATATACAAAATATTAAACTGATTATTAAGCCATATTATAAATAAAAATCTGACACCATTCCAAAGGATATTTTGTCTACTTTAATTTGCAACATGGCTAGATTTTTGCCAAATCTTTCTGTCCTCCTTCTGTTCTTTCTACAATAGCAACAACAAATATACTTATTTCTTTGGAATGATGCCTTGTCGTTTTACTTTTGAGGAATTGACAACTTCCAATTAAAAAAATATTTTAGCAAAAAAAAGTACAGAATTTCAAAGAAAGTAAAATAGAATTAAAAGTATCCTATTTGTGAGACTATATAATTTTTGTTAATGAGAGAAAATAGCAAGGGGTATTACTCTTTTCCCTGTGAACCATCTATAGAAGCTGACCTGACTTCTTCATCATACATGGAAAACGAGGCACTGTATTTAAGGTCAAATGAGATGGAACGCAGAAAGATAAAACCATAGCCCTTTTTATTTTTCAAGAAGATGATGGATCTATCAGGATTTTAAAAATGCTTTCTCTCAATTAAATAGAGAAATTCAATAGCAAATATTTTGGGGAATTTGAGCAGAAAATAGGAGCTTGTTTCTGTGGCAAAAGCCAAGATTATGAAATAACTATGGTACAGCTTAATCTTTGTACAAGCAAGTGATCACTAACACCATTATCTTAGAGACTGAACATCTGTATGTGTGTGGTGAGCCAAAGGCTGACAAAGTCCAAATTACGCCCAAATATCACCACTAACACCACCCTTTGAATATAGTCACCTTTTTCACGATGCCAACACTTCTAGGAAGGATTTAAACAGCATGTCTGTGCTCCTTCCGGGAAGGAAAGAAGCCGGGAGAGCTGGTCTGCCATCACGCGGACAATACGGACAGCCCTCCTAAACAACGATGCAATGGATGTGCGAGCAGGGCCGTCCTTATGCACAGACTGCTTCTGGCGGAATATGCCTGGTTCTTTATTTTCTTTCAGTTTTATTTAAGTTTAATTAACACATAAAATTGTAAGATATTTGAAGTGAGCATTATAGTCATCTGATATATGTATACAATGCGAATGGATTCTCCCCATGTAGTTAATTAACACATCCATCACTGCACATACTTGTCTTTTGTTTTCAAGTGAGAATACGTAAGTTCTACTGTCTTAGCCAATTTCAATTATACAACACACAGTGTTTATCGACTCTAGTCACCATGTTTTACATGAGATTCTCAGACCTTTTTTTATCTTATTATTGAGCTACAGATGTTGGTTTTGTGTGTTTATCTGTACCTGGGTTATATTTTTACAATGAAATGCTAAAGGTATTTTGGCCACAGAAAGTAAGACAAGGGACTCAAGACCTCCAGAAGACAAAATGACATCAGATGATGAAGAAACAGTATTGTTAAAAACTCTGCCTTTGGGAGGTGGGGAGGGTTGGGGCGGTGGGCTGGGATGGGAGTAAAAGACAGAAAACTGTACAAGAACAACAATTAAAATAAATTAATAAAAAGTAAATAAAATTAAAAAATTAAAAAAACAAAAAACTCTATCTTTGTTTATGGTTTATAATATTGTCTAAGCTGGAAGAAAATACAGTACCTTTATGTTGTAGTCTCCTAGACAATTATGGAAAACAATCTCTTTATATCTCATACACACACACACACACACACACACACACACACACAGATAGTAAATGGTGTAGACCCCGGGCTCTGGAGCACGACCCTCCATTCTTGCTTCACCAAGCCTGACCACAGTGGCCTTAGGGAAATAGACATGACTTCTCTGCATCGCAGAATTCTCATCTGTAAAATTATAATGAAACTCTGGTAATCACCTCATGAATGTAAGCTATGTTTCTTCTGTATAACATTTTGTTTTCAATGCATTTTTATATAATAACATTTTAATCAAATCAGAAGAATTTTTGTGACCTTAAAATTTGACCATAAAAATCTGATATTCTTAATTAGGTAAAAAAAGCCTACCTAGTTGTATTGCCTTTATTTGGTTAGTTCATTTCTGTCTGTGTTACCAGTGCTGTTTATTAGAATGGAGGGACTTCTCTCAAGAAACTGTAAGAATTATATGACTATGCTTTTCTTGACATGAACTATCAGCCCTTATGACAAACATATTACATTTTTAGGATTACAGTTTAATTGAGATAGTTTCCTTTGAGGGAAAGACTCTAGGTCTCTTGTTGAAATTTGAGGAAAACTTTATCCTTATCAGTACTCCATTTATGTATAAGCCATGTGCTGTGTCATTTCTTAAATGATGTGTTAATTTTTCTGTCACTAGTAACAAATTACCACAAATTTAGCAGCTCAAACAACACTCATTTATTAGTTAACCACTTTGTAGGTCAGGAACCTGAGAAGATGTGGCTTGGGTATCTCAAAACTATAATCACACTGTTTTCTAGGGCGAGTTCTCCCATGGAGGGTCTGCAGGGAAATGCGCTTCCAAGCTTATCCCGCTTGCTGGCAGAAGTCAGTTCCCTGCAGTTGTGAAACTGAGGTCTTTATTTCCTTCCTGGCTATAAGTTTAGGTAACTGTAACCAGCCAGGTTTATAGTCTTAGATCAGGTCCACCTGGAAAATTTCCCTTACTCGAAGTCAACTGGACCAGATGATGTAACCGAGTCACTGGATGGCATGCCGTCACAGTCACAGTGCTGGGGGTTGGGGTGTGGGAGCGGAGCGTGGGGCCTGCTTTTAGAATTCTGACTTCCACAGGTGATGTCATGGCTGGCTGCAATGGCCCCTTTTAGATTTGCCATCTGCTCAAAGGTGTGACCATGGCCATGTTCCATAGTTCTATGGGTGCATTCTTTAGAATCTCGAGAAACAACTAAGGGCAGGCAGGAAATAGAAATGCAAAGGTAAGCTGTCAGAAATTTCTGATGAGCCATGTTGTCCAACAGTGGAGCAGGTTAAGTTTTAATGTCGTAAACTCATTAGTGCAAGTTTATTTGACTGATAGATAATAATCCCTGGTGTGGATATTAATGTGAAATCTGCTGTGAAGAGAAAGACTAGACCAAGTGGACTTTAAGTTTCACTCCAAGTCAGATATTTTATGATGCTATGACTTTGAGAATGACTTACTCCATAGCCCTCTAAATGTGAACTTTTATGGCTCTAAAATCAAATTTCTACAGAAAAATCAAGAATCTTCAGAAGAAAAGATCATAGCTATTGTCTAAATTTCTCACATTTTACATATCTGAAAATTAAAGCCCAGAGAAATCAAGTGACTTTACCAGCTTCCTCAATGACAGATATTGTATTCTAATCCAGATAAATTATGCTGCATTCACATGAGGCTTTGACTATGTTTGGCCTCTTCTTTGCCAAATAGAACCAAAGAGGAAAATGTCAGGATGAATAATGCCTAATTTTGACACATGACTTTCTCATTCTCCTCGCGGTCTTTATGACTGAAACTTATTTTTACAAACCTGATGATGATAGCAGATTCACCACTCTTTTGATTGTCCAGAGGTTGAAGGAGAACAAAATTTTTTTAATGAGAGGTCAGTAAGGGAATTCTTCATTGAATGGATATAAAATAATTAATAAAAAGAAGACATTAGTTTTAATGACATTTCTGGAAGAAATCAGAAATTTTATGCAATGTGGTCTTTTATGTAATAGAGTCTGCATTACTAGACTATTACCAATTGTTTGAGGAAAGAGATGATGCAAGTGAAGTGGTCTTTTCAAATATTCAGCAAAGTAAACTTGGAGGGAAATGTTTCATCAGTATTCTTTCCCACATGTGCAAAAGAAAATGGTCACTGATCACAGCACAGCAGGTATTAAAAGAAAACAAACCCTATGGCATAAAAATTAAGTGTCTGTATAGCCTACATTTATAGATATTAATTCAACAAGCATTTATGAGAGGCTACTGTGTACACATCTTTACATTAGGTGCTGGGTAATACAAAAAGAGGGAATAAAAAGAGAGAGTTCTTGACCAAGTATAAGAGAGAGCACGTTCACCTCTAACTAGAAAACATCACAGATATAACAACTTGTGTTATGTAAATATAAATAAATAAAGTGCTATGGGATCACAAATGAACGGATAACTAAGTTAGCCTAGAAAAGTCGTGAAAGGACTCACAAACATAGGCAATCTGAGGAAGGTTTCAATGGGCCCAAATGAGTGGGATGCAATGCCAGTCTAATGTAATAGAAACCAGGAGCAAAACCATCCAGGCATTCCAAGTGCATGCTCAGGTCAGACAGAGAAGAAATACTAGGAGAAATGAACCAGAAAGATCCTAATATTTAAAACCTAGTGGGGGTGGGTCTTGATTATTAAATGGATTGGATCTTTTTTTCTCTATTAATTAAGGAAAAATCTTGACTTCTTGACAATAACAGATATAAAATAGTACTGCATTTTAGAATAATGTCTTCAGTAGACGAGGGTATAGGGGGATAAATAATGGAAGGAGCCTTGACTTGCGGTGGTGAACACACAACACAATGTACAGATGATGTGTTAGAGAACTGACCCCTGAAACCTGTACAATTACATTAACCAATGCCACCCAGTAATTTTGAGAAGAACAATATCTGCAGTGGAAGTATGGAAGATGGAATATGCAGGGCGCCGAAGACCACATGGAAGCCACTGGAAACTGTTCCAGACTTCTAGGTGCCTTATAATAAATAATTCACATCAAAGTATGCTGGCCAATATGAGAAAGAGGCTGAAAATTTGAAAATATCTAATTTCTTCTTATCTAATTCTATATGACTTTTTACTTTCTTGTATTCAGTTTTTACTTTGAGTTAACTGGGGAAAGTTTTTGAATAATCCTTTATTTTCTCATTGGTTTGTAACATCATCCAATGCAAATTTTAGGAGCTATCCTATTTATTCTTCTCATTTTAACTATTCTTTCTGATCACTTTTGGAATGACGTTGCCTGAATAAGTAGAACATTGGAACTTTTATTAGAATTACATTTGCAATTGACATGGGGAGAATTGTACCATTTATTGGTCACTGTGTATTTCTCAGGCCACTCAAATATTTGCACTTTAATAAGCCATCCTTTAACCTGTGACCTGTTTAGCTTCTTCTTGGTCCTCTTTTGCACCTGACATTGTACTGCTTAGGACAGGTATGACTAAGTAAATTTCATTAGGGAAGTCCTGTGAAAACTCATCATATTTAAAACCTAGAGTGATTAATCAGTAGGTTCTCAATAGATACATGGTAGCCTAGGAAATAATGAAAAATTTGGATATTTGGCTTCTTTCCCCAGGATTCTGGAATTAGAGCAATATAGACTGCTGAGCAAGTATGTAATAAAATAGGTATGTAAAGTTATAATTAAATATTCTGGGGCAAATAACAATTGTTCAGTGAATACAAAATGCCAAAAATATTTCTGGAAGCTGTATGTACATTATTCCTCTTTGTCTTTCCAATGACCTAAAAAGAGTATTTATTTCATTTTAAAGGTAAAGTATCTGAAGATCAGAATCAGAGACAGTATGTAACTGATTTGAGTTTAAAGTAGCATATGGGAGATATCCAGTTAGATCATCTTTTAATTTTTTTACCAGTTTTATGTCCAAAAGCATGAAATAAATAAACGTTGCAACAGCTTGTTCTTGAAGATGTACTAGAAATTTCACATCATTTTTTCACCCCATAACAATCTTTAATTATTATAATCTCCATTTTAAAAAATAATTGAAGATAGTTGGAAATTCGGATAGTCCTACAAACAGAAAATATTCACAATAAAGACTTGACCATATATTTAACTCGCATGGTGATAATTTACAGTGAATGATCATTTTAACATTTTCAGGAAGATATTTATGATCTAATTATTTTGATAATAAATTTTATCTTGAAATGGTACAATGAACAATATTGCTAGCTGAAGAAAGCTGAGGCAAAAGAGTTCTTCAATCTCAAAGAGACATCAGAAATGTCCCAAGTTTCTCATACTTTTGAAATCAATGAAAAGAAACCATTTTAAGAAAAATATATGGAAGATAGGAAGCCTCGCCATTTGGCCCGCCTCCCTCTCAGTGATGGCTTTGTGTTGTTCCAGCTTATGTAACTCTAATAATCTACCCCGCAAATTAGCTCAAGCTACAGTAATCTAAAAGGGATCTGCAACTATAAGTTTTAATTATCTGTGTAGTCAGGCTGTGAATAAACAAAAGTAGGTTAATTTTTGAAATCCTACTTGGAACACATGTTTTGACTAAATTTGAAGCTTAGCCAACACCTGGTGAGATTATGGAAGTGAAACAGACAAACTGACTAAAGTTATGTTTGCCATTATCTGTCACTTTGCTTTGTTTTGGTAAATCAGCAATTTTCTAAACATGACCCTTGCAATTAATTAAAAGGAGATTGTTATACCAAATGCTGGGCTCTTTTAAATGTGATTATTTTATAACAGTGTGTTGTTACATCATGCCAGTTTCAGAAGAGACCTTTGCAAGTGTTGAGACAATATTCTAATGTACCAGCATGGTATGGTGCACTCTAGTTACTTAAAGGACTGTGTTTCCTGTACCCTGGTCCTACTAGGTTTGCACATAGAACTCTAGCATATGTTGGCTGTATTTACAGTTGACCCTTGAACAACACATGGCTTTTTTTCAATAAATGCTATAAATATGATTTCTTTTCCTTATGACTTTCTTTTTTCACTTTTTAATTAAATGCATTTTATTGATTATGCTATTAGTTTTCCCATTTCCCCCCCCTTTATTCCCCTCCACCCTGCACACCTGCTCCCACCCACATTCTCCCCCTTTAGTTCATGTCCATGGGTCATACATATAAGTTCTTTGATTTCTACATTTCCTATATTATTCTTAACCACTCCTCCATCTATTTTCTACCTATCATTTATGCCACTTATTCTCTGTACCTTTTCTTAATAACATTCTTTTTCTAGCTTACTTTATTGTAAGAATATAGTATATAATACATATAACATAAAAACATATTTTAATCAACTGTTTACTTCATCAATAAGGCTTCCAGTCAACAGCTGGTTATCTGTAGTTAGTTTGGGGGTGTCAGAAATCACGCATGGATTTTCTACTATGTGGGGATGTCAGTGCCCCTACCATTCATGTTGTTCAGGGGTGAACTGTATATAACATTAAGGTGTATTAATACAAGGTGTCCCTAATGCATGTAGTTTATCTCAATGCTTATTACTGCAACCCTCCAGGGATACTAGTGAATAGTGCAATGTAAATGCTAATTAATTTCAGCATTCAATATTTAGGAACTTGCTCTTTTTAAAATTGTTTTGCCACAGCTATCATGTGCTAAAAGCAAAGCAGTTATTTTCAACTACAGAATTGGGAGAGAAAACTCAAGTTCACTCAACATCTCACTCAACACTAGGGAAAATATTAAACATTTATTGTACCAACAGATGATACTGAAGTTCTGTCTTTGAAGATAATATGTTGACTCCCTAGAGAAGCAGTAACCAGCTATTTTGGTAAGATAAAGAGAAGAGCTGTCTCCTTTCAGTGCTTGATCGAGGTTCTCACATTTGGAAATTTTATGATCAAAACTCAAAAGACGGCACTTTATAGCATCTATTTCACTTAAAAGCTAGAGGCTGGATTCTCTAGGCACACTATTTTCGTTGTGGTGGAGAACATCTGTTGACTACAAAGAGAAATTGCATAAAAAGAAAATTAAAATCTTAACTTAGGTTGAAAGAAATTATAGAAATTTTGTTAGTGAGAATAGACAAAATAGCTTATTAACTGTTACTGAGCACAGTTATTATCTTTGGGTAGATGATAGTCATTATAGCATCATAAAATATATGATTATTTACATAAGATAAATCATGATATAAATTATTTCTTATGTGACTTACCTAAATGACTGAAGTTGATAAGCTTTTATATTATATTAATTATAATTTTAAATTAATGAAGAGTCAGAAATTTTACTAAGCCTAGCATATGTATCTACCTTCTGAAATTGCACTTAGTGTATACTTTATAGAATCACTTTATGTTTATCTGAGACATTTTTCTAGACTTTATATATAAAAACCATAGACAGGCAAAAAACTAATTTTCATACATTTAAATAATATTAATGCTTGTTATAAAAGATTTAAATTATGATCTCTTCAATATGGTTCAAATTTATAATTTTGCTTGTTGTGATGTCTGCAATTGACATTTAAAAAACCCTAATAACACCGTGTTACATTATGTGACTTGATTTGTTTTGTTCTATGTTCACCCAAGGGGGTCCACTACCCAAATCAGAAATATGCACTGCAGAGGTGATTAGCTAGTGCTCATTAAGGAGACCCCACTCTAGTGTAAGGTGCTGGGTGGGTGTTCTTTTTCTTTCTCTCTAATCAACAGAAGAGGCCTTTCTAATTAGTCACATACCTAACATGAGATTTTGATGGTGAAATCAGTGTCTTGTTAATCTCCATAATGATAACTACAAAGCTACTTTAATCAGAATAGTATGGTTCTATGGTACTGGCATAAGGCTAGACATGTAGACAAATAGAATAGATTGAGAGTCCAAAAAGAAACCCATACCGTCTGGCTAACTGATTTTTAAAAAGAATGCCATGCCATTTCAATGGGAGAGAATGGTCTCTTCAACAAAGGGTCCTATAATAACTGGATACTCACATGTAAAAAAATAAATAAAGTCGAATGAGTCCTACCTTGTACAAAAATTAACTCAGAATAATCAAAGACCTAAGTGGAAGTCTAAAACCACAAGTCTTTGAAGAAAATACAGGGATGCATCTTTATGATCTTGGATTTGGCGATGTAATTTTAAACATGATGCCAGGTGAACAAGCCACAGAAGAAGAAATAGGTAATTGGGCTTAAATTTAAAGATTTTCATCTTAAAGATTAAATTTAGATTAAAAACATACAGTAATTAGGCTTAAGTTTAAGGATTGTTCATTTGATCACGAGATGACATTATCAAGAAAGGTAAAACATAACCTACAGAATTAGGGAAAATATTTGCAAATCACACTTTGAAAATTACATATAAGTGTCTATTATGCAGAATCTATAATGATCTTCTAAAATTCAGCAACAATCCCAATTTAAAAATAATTTGAAATGGTGACAGAAGGAGACTTGGGTGGTGAACACACAATACAACATACAGATGATGTGTTACAGAACTGTATACCTGAAACCTATATGATTTTATTAACCAATGTTGCCCCAATAAATTCAATAACAATTCCTTAAAAATAAAAATAAAAAAGAACTTGATATACAATGACCAACAAGCACATGAGAAATGCTCAATATCATCACTCATCGTAGAAATGTAAATCAAAACCACAACAAGCTACCACTTCATACTCACTAGGATGGCGATTATATTAAAAATGGAAAATAAAGTATTGAGAAGAATGTAGAGAAATTTGAGGCCTTGTACAGTGCCAGTGGGAATGTAAAACGGTGCAGTTTGGTGGCAGCTCAGAAAACACACATAGAACCACTGTACAATTTAGGGATTCTACTCCTTGGTGTATACCCCCCAAAACTGAACAAAAGGGCTCAGAAAGATACTTACAGCACAGTGTTCATTGCAGCACTGTTCACAAGAGCCAAAAGGTGGAAACAACCTACGTGTTCATCACACATGAGCAGAAAAACAAAATGTGGTTTGCAGACAGAATAAAACATAATTCAGTCTTGAAAGGAATGAAACTTCATCGCACTCTACAGTGTGGATGACCCTCCAAAACATGATGCTAACTGAAAAAACCCAGACTCAACAGGTCTCATGTTTATGCTTCCATCTGTATGAAATATCTTTGATAGGTACATCCACAGCGACGCAGAATAAGATTGGGTGGTCTCTGGTTTCTGGGAGAAGTTGGGAATGAGGGGGGACTTCTTAATAGTAGTGGTTTTCCTTTAGAGAGAAGGCAGTATATGGGAGCTTGGCAGAGGTGGCATTTGTACCAACATGACGATGTACTAAATGCCACTGGATTGCACGCTCATTGGTGCCCTCTCAACCTTTAAGGAAAATTTTAAGAGTCTATGGTCACCTCATTGTATGATTCCAATGCCAAAGAAATAAGCTAAACATACTTGAACCTCCTTTTACAAAAATAGCATCTCAATGTTCCTTTACTGTAATTGAATAAAACTGTGAAATGTGTACATCATCCCCTGGATCATGACTGCTCTTGCTATCAGTTTCCTTGACACTAGGTTGCATTTGCTATTATGCCTTAATAAATCTACCTGTCAACCATTTAGGCAACACGTATTTGTGGAGCGCTTACTTTCTGAGCTTGGAATATGTAAGAGGTCATAGGGAGTTGGCATTCCAGAAAATGAAGATAGAGAAGAAAGAATAAGTATAGCCAATAAGTTATGTAATATTTTCATAGAAGCTATGGAAAAATAAGTTTAAAGACAGAAAGGCAACTGGATGATGGTTGTGTGTATAATTTTTAATAGAATATAAGGTCCTGATTGAATAAAACTGGTGGGCCGTCTTTTTCATTTGATTATAGAATATTAAAATTTTCATAAATTACTTCCTTAAACTTTAATTTTTTTACTTACATTCTTCCTCTCTTTGCATTTTGGAAAATTAAAACCATTTTAGTGTTACTTTTTGTTTCTTTTCACTGTATTTTTCTCTTTAAGTCATGACATAGATCGTATACAAAACATACACACTTGACGCTTGAACAAAGTGGAAATTGAGGACAAGGACCCCATGAAGTAAAAAATCCACATACAGCTTGAGTCTGCCTCTTCACAAAAGGATTCTCAGTCTACAATCAAAGACATTGGTTTTGATTTCTGGTTGCTTGAATCTGTGAATGTGCGACCTGGGTATATGGAGGGCCAACTGTACATATATTGAAAGAATTTCAGTTCAAATCCATGTTGTTAAAGGGTCAAATGTTATTTAAAATTCACCAAATCAGGAAAAACGGAGCATACTGGCATAACATTGAAGTGTTTTAAAGTATTGGGTTGGCC
Organism: Anoura caudifer; assembly: GCA_004027475.1. Classification (NCBI taxonomy): domain Eukaryota; kingdom Metazoa; phylum Chordata; class Mammalia; order Chiroptera; family Phyllostomidae; genus Anoura; species Anoura caudifer. The sequence goes on along the minus strand of PVKU01004475.1, from coordinate 5,595 downwards.
GAAAAGTCTGTTTAGTTTCTCCCATGAAATAAAAGACACATTTTTCATTTTCACCAATAACTTTATTGATTTGGATATTTTGAGTAGGTTGGCTATCTCTCCCTATTGGCTGCTAGTGGGTAGAGGCCAGGGCTGCTGCTAAACATCTTCCAATGTATAAGACAGCCCCACAGCAAAGAATTATTTGGCCAAAATGTCAATGGCACTAAGAAACATCGTAAACAAATTTTGACACGTTCGATCATATACTGCACACATTTTCTTTTGCACTTCAGTTGCGTTTTTACCTTTCCTGAAATAATAAAGTGTAACACACCATAAAATGTTGTATCTTCTTCCATCTTCAATATTGAAATGGCTGCACAAAAATTCACCAGTTTTGATATATTTTTTTAATGCACTTTGTTATGACAGCTGTCACAATACAATCTAACAAAAATTTTTGGGCCCTGGCTGGTGTAGCTCAGTGGATTGAGCATGGACTCTGAACCAAAGGGTCGCGGTTCGATTCCCAGTCAGGGCATATGCCAGGGTTACGGGCCAGGTCCCCAGTGGGGGCCATGTGAGAGGCAACCATACATGGATGTTTCTCTCCCTCTCTTTCTCCTTCCCTTCCCCTCTCTCTAAAAAAAAAAAAAAAAAAAAAAAAAAAAAAAAAAAAGGAATGAAGTTAAGGCAACTAAACACTACTAGAGCATTGTACAGAAAAAGAAAAACTAAACATCTTACTTCTATTAGGCCTATGTGGTAGCCATAGTCTGAGCTAGTGCCTTTGTGAAATCCCTCTCTACACCGGCCTAGGCAGGGCCATGAGTTGCGATGACTTGATAACCTAACAATGCGGTGCTGGTGTAAAGACACTTCTCAAACACTCAGAAGTAGAGTTCTGTTGACATTTTGACATGCTAACAGCGCGTTTTATATCTACATTCAAAGAAAAGGGAATCTATGAGTAAATTCTCAGGGTTGATTTTTCTTCTATGTTTATATTGTAAAAGAAAATAAAAACAATCTAAATATACATTTTCCTCTTCAAGATGCACTTTTGAAAGAAAGTATCTGTGTGTCTGTCTTGGTCACAGCACAACTCACTAGAATTTTTAAAGAGAACTTAAGATTCATTGATTTCTTTAGGCGGCTATTTATTTACAAATGATCCTTTCTGTCCTTGCAAGATTTATACTGAATCAGCTATACTCAGCAGAAAGAAGACTTCAAAAATATAAGCTATACTTTTTGTATCCTCTATGTTAAAAAAACAATCACTATATTTGTACAAATTCTCATTAAAAATGTGCTTTTGCCACCACTATGCAAAAAAATTAAATTTTCAAATTTAAGCATAAACATTCATACCTATATCTTCCTATCTATCTATCTGTCTGTCTGTCTATCTATCTATAAAGGAATAGGGATAAATTCACAAAGACTAAGGATTTATTTACCTCTGAACTTCAACATTTGTAGTGAATTTATCTTCTATGCAATATAAAAATATCTTTTGGAAAAAAGACCACATGTCTCTTGATAATCCTTAGAAACAGTGGAACAGTTTAATGAATTGACTACACTAGCCAAAGAGATCAGAGCAATACATGAAATTTAAATATTAAAACAAATAAATAGGAGACATTGTCTTTGTGCATAATATAATTTTATTGTTTTACTTCCATTTTGTTAAGCTCACATTTTATTGAGGCCTTACGTATAGATTATGGATGTCAAGTTCAGAGGCATTAATGTTGAGTGTACCATGAAAAAGTCTTCTATATAGGGCTTAGTTCACCCTTTAACACATCTATGGTGATGTCTCAGTTGCTATTGAATAGAATAATGATAAAAGCAACCTAGAAGAATTAGACAGTACTGACACAAGTATGAAGAAAGATAAACAGACCTAAATCCAGAGAAACTAAGTTATAAGACCATATTTCTCTATATGAAATATTTTCTCAATGAAATATAGAGAAAAAAGTAGAAGCTTACCTTTATTTTAACTACAAATTCTACATAAAGAGCAACATAAATGAAAGATGGTAGATGTGACTAGCATTTGAGTAAGATAGAAAAGAAAATGCAAAGGATTCAGTGGGTGCCACTTAAAAAGGAAGTAGATAGTAAAAAGCATCATGCCAGGTGCTTTATACGTACTTAATAGTATTTTTACTATAGCACCTTGTGAATTAACTTTTCCAGTTGTGTATATGTACCATAGTTTCTTCATCCATTCATTTACTGATGGGCACCTAGACTGCTTCCAACACTTGGCTCTTGTAAATTGTGCTTCTATGAACATTGGGGTACATAGGTTCTTTTGGACTGGTGTTTCAGTGTTCTTAGGATGGAATTCTATGCAACAGAAAGAAAGAAGGAGCTCCTGCCCTTCAAGACAGCATGGATGGAACTGGAGAGCACTATGCTAAGCGAAATAAGCCAGGCAGTGAAAGACAAATACCGTATGATCTCACCTTTAACAGGAACCTAATAAAAAAAAACAAACAAACAAGCATAATATAACCAAAGACACTGAAATTGAGAACAGGCTGACAGTCACCAGAGGGGAGAGGGGAGGGAATTTCAGGGGGAAAGGGGAAGGGTTTGGAGCAACAAGTATAAAGGACACATGGACAAAAACTAGCAGGGGTGGAAATGGGAGGGAGGTGGGGAGGGCTGGGGGGTGGGCTGGAATGGGAACAAAAGACAGAAAACTGTACAAGAACAACAATTAAAAAATAAAAATAAAAATAAAAATAAAAAACACTTTTCTGGTTGTATCAGTAAAAAAGGTGAACAAATTACACAAAGTCATGTGACTATTAAGTGGCAGGATCAGGTTTTATCTTGACTCCCAAACTAAGTTCTTTGCTGTGTACTACATCTTTGAAGAAAGCAGTTTTTGGGATTCAATTTCGAGCAATCTTTATTCTGCACATGAAAATGAATTACTAGGAGGAATTCAGAGGCAATCCAGGACGTGATGCATGTCAGAGAGCGCACTTTGTACTTCCTTTGGTTTCCAAATGGATTCACTAATACAGCATTTCTCTACAGAGCAGAATCACAGTTCTTTGATCAACAGGAACAACTCGTTCAATCATGCCAAATTTAAACACAGAAAACCATGGAATTACTCACTTGGTATCTTTCTTAAAATGGAAAATAATTTATCACAAATCATAGTGCCTATAGGCTTTGAGCCTGGCATTTTATGGCCGTTGGCAAAAATCCAGTCATGTGGCTTGTTACAATGCTGCCTATGTATCACTGGCAGAAATACAAAATTAAGCATTTTGCTCAAACGTCCCTTCAGTCAACAGAGAGAGAAGTAGTCTTTTAAGTACCACACTAGCTCAGCGTAAATCATGTCTTATTTTTATAAAGATACATAGAAAATATTAAACTTTAATATTTAATGGCTGTGGATCATGATTTAGCCAAGAACTGTAAGAAGTGGCCCAAATGCTCCCAGAGACAGGTAATCTCAGAGGAACACACCACAGGACATGATTCATTTCTCCTAAATGTCTTGTGATTTTCTAAAACTGTTTAATATCTGTGGTAGTGGAAGATAAAAATATAACTTAACTCTATGAAAGTAGTGCTTTAAGTTTATGCTTATAGACTGGAGAAGTCATGCCTGAATTAATAAATTAGAAAAATTTAATGCATTTAGAATGGCTTCTTCAATTATTGGTTGTAATTCAGAGTGTCTCCTAAAAATCTAAATAAATATTTGTTTATTCATACTATTCATTAATATAGACTATAGAATCGCAATTTTAAAATACTGATTCCCAGTATTGAAAAGTCAATATTTTAATATTAATTATATAAATCTATGTTATCATGTGGTATAATTATTGCATTTCATTAGTAGAGAATAATTTTTAACATACAAGCTGATGTTCAAAAAATAGTAATCCAATATGCTTTGTATTATTTACTACTCAGGAGAAAGAGATAAGACAGAGAATGCATTTTGTATATGAGGAATGACCCTACTTGTCCCCAGACATCAGCTTAGTCACCTTAGTCAGACTGTGATAGAATATAAATCTCACTATTCACATTCAGAGCACTAGAAAAAACAAAACAACAGGAAGCGAGAGAATTCGGAGCCCCCCCAAATGCCAGCCTCCAGGCTCAGCAGTCACTTGGAGTGATACGGCCTAGGAAAGGAGACGGGATTCAACTCCACAGTATTTAGCGGGTGCTCAGTATTTGCAGAACTGACCCTGAGAGACAGCGAAGATGAACACATCGCTCCTTCCAATCTTGAGTTCACGTGCCGAGTGGAAGTATCTGAAGCTCATGAAATATGTCTGAGACGAAGCGGCGGGAAGACACCTATGGGGGAGCACGGGTGAGGGAAAGTGAGTGAGTGGGCGCTCACTCCGGGGTTTCACCAGACACAACACCCATCAGGAAGCTGAAGAGGGAAAAGCTCAGCTGCTTATCAATCAGGTAAGATGGAAGAGGGTGGTGAACTGAGAGGAAAAATGATAAATTAAACATGGGATAAGAGGTATCCCCAAATCCCTAGAACTAACCCATATTTCACGTGAAATTTTTTCAGGTTTTTTTCTACTAATGGATAAGGGAGATTAAAAGAAATGTCTGAATCCCATGCATAGTTTCTTATCAGTGTAACCCCATGACAATGAAAGAAATTAGTCCTTCCGACAAGATTACTTCCTGTGCACAGCCCTTCCAGAGGCTTAAAACGAAGTTGTGTGAATGTGTTCCTGTATTCCTGGATGAGTATATTCAGTGACGGTGTGTCATAGTTTACACTTCCCATTAAAAATAATCTTATACAATATTTCAAAGTAATTTTTGCTATTCCACTGCTTATCTAGGGATGACTAGGAACTGAGTGTTGACTTTCTTTTGGCAATTTGAACTAAAACAAAGATTGTTCTGTGTCTGAGATAGATCTACACCTGGGGAAAAGGCCAGGGTGATTGACACAAAACGTTACACCTGATTCCATTCAACAGCGCAGGACAGGGGTACTGCAAAGTGTTTTGGGTATGTGAGGAAGATTTATGAGGACATCCTCGAGGTTTAAGGGGAGCTTCAAAGCGAGCTGAGCGACTGTCGACTGGGCACCAAAACACAAGGGATATAAAATGGGAAGTAGAAAACATTGAAGTTTAGTTCCTTATAAATAACTCAGTGTAATTTACTTACAAATGTTCACATGGCACTTTCGCAATTGGAATGATTCCAAAGCAAGTGACTTTAACCTGAAAAATCTCATCTCTAGAGGAAAGCTGACACCCTCCTTCACTTGAAATCACTGCCAACGTTGATAACGAGCAAATCTCTATGAAAACATCTTTGTGAGACTGAAAGTAACAAACCTTTGAAGGACTACCCACAGGCACCAAACCAGGATGCTTCTTTGGTTCTATTAAAAACTCGAAGTTCCCCTTCGGTACACCAACATAATGAGAGAGCAAACACACTACAGTCCGCAGATTTATTTTTGCTTTTTTTACTTCTTCCTATTTAAACAATTAACATTCAATTACCGCATATCTTCATCATGGTAGGCATGGTAACCACCCAAACACACACACCACACCACAC